>PVKM010000848.1:0-17500 GCA_004027735.1 Carollia perspicillata | reverse complement strand
CTTAAACAATTTTTTACTTGGAATCTCTTTCTCCTTGAGGAAGACGTATCTACATAAATTGTTTGGATTTTTTCCTGCATTGATTTGTCTATTCTACCTCATTTATTTATGAATTTGATCATTTTTATGTTATTATAGATTCATGAGTATTTATGTTATACTTTAGGTTATAATCTAAAGCATCTTTATTTTGTTGCTCAAATTCCCAATCCCAGTTGGGATTGCTCAATCCCAACTTTGGCCACTGGAGCTCTTTCCGTGAGCTCCTCCGTCCCTTTGACACACCGCACTGCATGTGCTGTGAGCGGTTTCTTGCACTTGGGCACTGTCAGGCACTCCAGGCGTATCTCATGTATTGCTGCCCTAGTCCTAGAATCTGCCACTTCCCCAGAGATCCCTGGTTTCTCTTACTGAATAATGGAATTAGAAACCACAATGTGAACACTGAAGAGTATTATCACTTTTAGGCTGTCTCAGCTGAAAGAGCAAAGAAACGTATGCATGTTTACTAACACATTTATATACAATATCTGTGAATGTTTCTATATGTAACCATCTGTGTCTATATTAGGCTAAATATAAATTCATACACTAACGTCTCCAAGCTAAACTACACCACATGGATCATCTCCCCTTGCTTGTCTATAACCTCCCAATGCAACAGTAAGAAATCTAACTCCCCATCTGCCATTTCCTTCCTTATTCAATTCTGATGTACACGTAGTGTTTCCAGAATTGTTGTCCCAGACAAGGATAATGGAATGTGTGCCTACAAGCAACTCTTTTTTGCATTTAGTTTTACCAGCGTCACTCATTTCGTTACTTAAATCAGCATCTTATCTTACATCCCCTTCAGCGAGATGGTTTCATACACTTGAAATACAGGTGATTCTTTTCTTTTTTTAACTTTACTTTTATTGTTGTCATCACAGTCTGGATTACATCCTGGAATCCCTGACCTCCTACTTTTTTTAATTAGCATGCATGATGGTGCACTCCTACTAGAAAGATCTATGAGTGCTTATTTCAAATTTAGCATCAAAATTATTTTTGTATTTGTTTTTAAGCATTGAAAGGACTCTGATTCACACATAAAATAGTTGCAAATAGTTTTCCTTGCAATTTCAGAATACTTTTCAACAAAATAAATCCAAACAACTTTGAAATAAAATAAAGGATTTATTTCAAAGGTGCATCACTAACATTATGGAATGACTGCTCAAGTTGCTAACTATAAATATTAAAGTTACAGCGAAAAACACCTAGAATTTGCAAAAAGCAACAACACAATCTGACTTATGTCCTGATAGCTACGCACAGTACAGTGGGCCCTGAATTAATTCCAGTTCAATGGGAAATGAATAATAGGTTAGAGTTAGGAACTGCATTTATTATGCTATAAGCATACTATACAAATTAGGTTGTTGACTTAATAGGATTTTTACCACGATGTGACACAGTACTCAGTAAGTAAATTTTAGACTAAAATAAGCAGATTTATTATGTAAATTCACCGAGTATTAAACTGAGCAGGGTACATGGATAATAAAAGAGAAAGCTTGCTGTAAGTTTTCTTTTTTCATGCAGGGCTCGAATTATTTTAAAGGTCACTCTAGCACTACAACATCCAACATATTTTAAAGAAATTCAAATCTATACACAGTACATATAAAACACGAAGAGCTAATTTCCTTAATATGTAGAGTTTTACATACCAACCAGAAAAACATTAATAACATAATAGAATGAGCAAAGGATATAAAGAAAAAGGTCATGAGAGGTGAAATATTAAAATGCCTTTTTGACATATAAAAGGATATTTGAAATTATTTCTGAGAAATGCAAAATAAAACTCAGTGATATTGCTTACCACTTAGATTGACAAAAACTAAAACCACTGATATATCGTCAATGGGTAGCAGTGACAGCCACTCACACACACTATCATCTGGGGAAGGCAATTCAATATCTATAACAATTTTGTTCTTTTTCAGGTAGTAATTCTACCTCTGGTAATACTACCTATAGACACGCCAGGCGCCAACAGGTGCATAGAGGAATATTCATTCCAGCACTGTTTGTCACAACCGAAGATGGGACATAAACCAAATGTTCATCCACAAGATGAACAAATTATGGTACATCTATATACTACAAGGCAGATATGTAAGGTACTAAATGCTACTCATAAAAATTATTAACAGCAAAAAGGTACCACAGAGTATAAGTGACATGCTACAATTAATGGAGAATGAAAACAAAGAAAGAGGAGGAGAAAAGGAGGAGGGAAAGGAAAAAAATAATATCCACTGATAAGCTTGCTTATGAGTGGAACACGCCTGGAAGACACCTGAAGGACTGATAATGGTGGTCGCTTCTGGGGGTTGGATAAAGCGTGAACTTCTTTTGTAAAATTTTATTGTTTTTTACCGAGTGCATGCATTATATTTTCCCTAAAAAAGTACTTCTCAAAAGGATTAAGAAATATTCTTCATAAAATGAATGGCTGTGTATTTGAATTAAACTCGGTCCTATGAGTACAACCCAAAAAAAGTTTTTAAAAAACTGAATTTAGTATAGTCAGGAAATGATTCTAGTTAAGCTAAGGAGCAAGAGTAGTGGGATCGCTGTTTTTTTAGGGTGACTTTTTGGAGTTGTTTAAGGTTTTCACCATAAGCAAATTTTTCCCATTCAAATTAAAACATCAACAAGCAAACACGCTCAAAGTCAAAGACGTTTAATCTGAGACTGCACAAAATAGAGTTCACCCAGAAGCACAAGTTGAAGTACTGGTTTTTCCATAGCATGTTAACGTTTGACATATAAACATTTGACATGTGCTTTTACTGCAGTCTTCCATAATATGTATGTATATATGTTTGAAATAAATATATACGCACATATATGTGCATGTATATATTTAAAGAAATTAAATGTTTGTAGAACCCCTCAAGTATAATTGTTAATACTAATTTAAAGCATTCCTCCCAATTAGAGTGCCTTTGCAATTCCTCTTCAACAATGCAGACTCAGAATTTACTTCCTGACAATAAAAACTACACCTCTTCCATATACTCGTTACTGATTAAACAAATCCTGCACTGAGTAGATCTTTCATTCATTCATTCGACAAATATTTAAGAGCCTGTGATTCGTGATGCATTCATTCATTCGACATATATTTAAGAGCCTGTGATTTGTGAAGCGTTGGGAATACAGTGAAAGAAAATGCAAACATATACTCTATACTGACAGAGCCTACAGTCCGTCAAAGGACATGGACTTAAAATAACAAGAAGAGCCATTTAAATTCAGTTTTGGTCTGTGCCACTACAGAAAGGACTGTGAGAGAAGATCAAAACTACGAACATTAAAAAGGTAACAAACTCACAACTATCAGCAACTGAACCTAAACAAACTAACTAAGCAAACAAGCAGAACAGGAACAGAATCACAGGTATGGGGATCATTTGGGGGTTATCAGTCGGGAGGGAGAAGGGGGAAGAAGAGGGAAAAGGTGCAGGGATTAAGAAGCACCATTGGCAGGTACGAAACAGACAGGGGACGTTAAGAATAGTAGAGGAAATGGAGAAGCCAAAGAACTGACATGTTCAACCCATGGACATGAACTAAGGGGGACGGGGTGGTTTACTGAAGGGAAGTGGGTACTGGGCACAGGGGGGCAGAGGGGAAAAATCAGGACTGTAATAACATGATCAACAAAATACACTTTAAAAAAAAGAAGACCCCCTTCCCCTAGCCTGAAAGAACACCTCTGAGAAAGTGGTGTTCAAGCTGGCATATGAACGATACGAAGGAGTCAGCCAGGGTGAGAGGGGAAGGGAACGCATTCCGGGCAGAGAGGCTGCGTCGTGCTGTGGCAGGAGGAGCCCGGGGCGATGGAGCAGAGAAAGTAAGGCCAGCGTAGCTAACATGGGGAGCGAAGAGGAAAACGACACGTAATGAAGGGGAAGCAGGCAGAGGCCTTGTTATGCCTCTCATTCTAGGCATCTCAACTCCGATTTAGCCGTTTTAACTGTAATGCATTTTGAGAACATGATTTTTTCTTTTCAGGTAAATTACAAGTTCCTGGAGGACGTTACTACACCTAACTGTACTAGGACATTGCCGCATTTCTCAGTTTCTCCATCTGTAAAATGAGGGTAGCAATAATGACCACCTTTATTTGGGAGAATTCAATGAGTTAATAACATTATTAAGTAAGTATAGGGCAGGGCAAAAGTAGGTCCACAGTTCTGAGCATGTGAAATAGAGTTTATTCTTGTATCATTATTTATTAGTGGTTGCATTATTTTCTGTATGAACAACTGTAAACCTACTTTTGCCCACCCTGGGAGTAACAAAACAAACGTGTGTGCTATTGTTTGCCTCATGTTTCACTCCCCTGCCAGACTCTAAGCTGCAAGAAAGTACAAACTGTGTTTGTCACGTTCACTACGAAAGATGCCTGATACACAGTAGGTGCTTAATACATATTTTTAAAAGAATAAGGTGTAACATAAAGGAATGGGGAGAGAGGGAAAGAGCTACAGAGGAAGTGGGGGGAGGGAAAGAGAGACAGACAGACACAGAGAGACACAAAATTACGGTAAGCCTGTGTGACTTTTAATTAACAAAACCCTGGGCATGGTGCCTGGTCAAAACAGTGAACTGCCCAGCCCCCTTTGCAAACAGGCATGACCAATGATATATAAATACAAACTGTGGGACTTCCAAGAAAATTCTTTATGCCCTACCACACTTTCTTCTTCTTGATTCTTGGAATACACATGATGACTAGAGGTCTAGTAGTTGTCCTTGGACCCTGAGAGGAAGGCCAGAGAATCTCAGAAACTTCACCGTGATATCCTGGACTTCTGAACTAGTAATACCAGCAACTTCCTCCCACCAGTCTCCTCATATAATGATTCAAGCCACAGTTAAGCAGGCTGTCTGTGATATTGCCATCAAGTCTAATACTAATTAATACAGTCTATGAAATGCATGTCATGAATTTCTGCTAAGTTGAACTATTATGCAACTATATTTCACTCCACTTACGGTGAGAAGAGGGTTGGAAAAAGAGACATAAATTTGTTGGAGCATACAGGAAGGAAAAATAATTGAATGTCTAAGCAAACCTATCAATAGAAAATAACTCTTACCACAAGTCAATATAAGATTTCGAAATCACCAAAAAAATAATTAGTTTAAATGTTGACTTGTTGAAAGTTAAAAGTTAGGTTTTCAGTAAATATTATGTTTTAATACTCAAACATCACCCTAAAAAGTTTAATAAGAACCCTTTCATTTGTCATGGATTTGCCACTTAATTACTTAGACTTTTTTCCTTATCCTTTAGATTTTACCAGTGAGCAAGCCTTTGTGAAAATTCTCAAATTACAAATTTGCTTCCTATATCCAGAAAAACCACCCTAGGCTAGGCTTCAATCTTCTAATCCATAATTACTATAATTGCTTTCTAAATCGTCTTTCCAACTCCCCCTTCTTATCCATCTATCTCATCTCATCTTAAATCCTTCCATTTCATTATGTCATTTTCTGCTTATACAGCGCTGACCATAGACTCTTGACCACACACTTATTTTTACTCCTGTGTGTTTTAGCTCTCTACCAAATAGTAACATAATGAGAAGACACTATGCCCACACTTTTCTGTAGTTCTCAACCCTGCCTGAGATTGAGATTTTTAAAAAACACTGATGCCCCAGAACAACCTCTAAAGATTCTGGTTCAATTGACCCGGGTGAGGCTCAGGCATCCATATTTTTTGAAATACCTACTGTCCACCACCAATCGAACCAGCACCGGAGATACAACAGTAAACAAGCAAACACCACACCTTCTACTCCAGTCACTCCATGCCTTTATGCAAACGATGCCCTGAATAGTATATGTGCACTCAGATACACACGCAAGCACACACACCTACAACCTCCTCACATGGAATTTACACACCCTTTGAGTCTGAAATCAAGTCCCACTTGCTTTGTGAATCCTTCTTTGATGACAACTATCAACGCTGATCTCCCTTTCCTCTAATTCTTTGTGATGTGCCCACCCACCCCCAATCTCTTGAAGCTCCTTTGGTTGTTATTTTTTCTGTAACACACAATTAGCACCTCACTCCATGCTGTCAAGCTGCTCATCTGTGAAACAAGCACAATGGCCTCGTTGACCTCAAAAGTCACTTCCTTTGACTCTAACAGTCTATGAACTTATGATTTGCCTGTACTGTCCAATTTAGCATTGATTACAGGTGCTGTTCCCACTAGTTATTTAATATCTGTACATTTTTCCCATTGCCAACTAGTACAGGTCCTTCAAAGGAACACAGTTTTATAGATCTCTGGTATATTACTACCTTCAGCACAACGCTGTATAAACGTACACTGATGGGAATAGTAAACCAGACTTAACGTGGTACAAAAAATGGAGAAGAAGGAAGGCAAATCCTTTCAGGAAACAGTTTTCTACAAATTAGGAGAGCGAGCTTTGAAGACCGTCTGCCTGGGTTAGTCATCCAGCTCCTACCCCAACAGTTTCACTGGCGGAGAGGAAGAAAGTTATGAAGGCTCTCCAGCAGGAAACAAATGGTCATCGTAGAAGTGACAATCATTTCCATTTACAACTTACTGGCCAGAGCCAGTCACGTACTCACCAGAGTCTTCTGAGTGCAATCATACAAAGTCTGGAGAGCAGAGGGCCTGGAATGTTTGGCCAGGAGCATCTGTGACTCCAGAACTGGGTTTCCGTCACAGATTGTGTCAGGGAAAGTTTCCTTCCCTGAAACTTCTGTTCAAAGAAGTTTCATGTGTATAGCACTGCCAAATTGCAGCCCATCAAGGAAGCTTATAGACAGTTCATCTGATCTAATAATCACTCTAAACGGGTATAGTTAAAAGGCTTGTAATCTCTCAAAAGACTTATTCTGCTGTGAGAAATTCATTTGGCACATTTCACTTTATATAATACATTAAGAAAGAGTAATTGAGAAAAGAGAAAACAAATGATTGAATGAAAATAACTTATGGTCAGAGTGACAGATTTCCATCACGTAAAATGTACAAAATAGCTTAGCTATACATATATAGATAGATCCTATGATGCTTCTTAAATAATTTGTTTAATTATATATTTCCCCTATTATCTACACTTCAGATCCAAGATGATACCTTTAATATCATCCATCAACCAGATTTTTTTCCTAACATCTGTTGAAAAAAATAATTATCAGCTTCAGTCTAAGAATTCTAAGGTTTTTTCAGTTGTAAGAATAAACACTAGGAGTTATACCTTAAATTTTAAAAGAACTAGAGGCATTTCCTGGAATTGCCATTTATTATCAAATAAATGAGATCAAGTTAAAAATAAGATTTTCTAACTATAATATTGCCTACCTATTGATATTAATATAAACAAGTCCATAAACCTATAGCTACAAAAAAGGACTTTCCTGGTCACACATACTAATAACCAATGATAGAATACCAAAGAAATAATGCACATTTAAAATAATCATAGACTCTTACAAGGTGGGAGAGACCTGAGAAGTAATCAGCCCAACCCTCTGCACCACTCAAGTGTCAAAGGGAAAGTCAAGTGACCATGGAGATTATATGTCAATGCATGAGAGATAATGATTTACTTTCCAAATCCAATTGTTGGTATAATTTTTAATTTAGAAAAAAAGAACACTTCTACAGTGAAAA
Source organism: Carollia perspicillata (assembly GCA_004027735.1). Lineage (NCBI taxonomy): Eukaryota > Metazoa > Chordata > Mammalia > Chiroptera > Phyllostomidae > Carollia > Carollia perspicillata. The sequence continues at coordinate 9,767 of PVKM010000848.1, read as the reverse complement.
ATTACAGAAAGTAAATTTACTTTGTTAAGGAAGCTACGACTACAAAAAAATGAGGAGGAATTTTGAGTGATCCCAGTGATTACCTCAGTGTGACATTACATCACCTAATGCCCATTCCCATAGGTACTGAAAATTTAACTTTCTGAGGAAAAGACTTGCTTCTCAACAAATTCCATTAGCCTTGTCCAATTACTACAATCAATCCTACAGGAATTCCCCAGGCTTATCTATACACACACACACAACCTTTTTAGATAGCAAAGGTGGCAGCCCCCTACCCCTCAAAATCTGACCAAGGTTTCATCAAGTTAGGATATGCATGGTTGTCAAAGGAAGAGCCAATCTCATTAATGTGCTGTCTGTATAAATACGCCTTGAAATGGCATTATGTGGCCTTCTTAATTTTAATAACAATTCATAATTTCACAGATAGTATGTTTTAAATAGACTTAGGAATTTTTTACTCTCCAAACTATGATATGTTTTGTGCTACGCCAGTTTAGAGAACTCTGAAATATATGCATGCAGAGCCACAAAAGTTGTGAACTTCTCGTGTGAGACATCCCTTTAAGTCACAAGGCATTTAAAGTACTTCCACCGCTGGAGAAATTCTCAAGAAAATTGCTCATTGGGTGTTTCCAGATAGCTGTTTGATAGCTAAAGTTATCACATTTTAATTTTATTAAAGATTATATTGTGGTACACAGCTCTTTTTGGCTGTTAAGTGTGATGAAAGAAATTGTGCTCAGATTTGTATTTTGTAGCTAAAGAACCCAGTCCATTTTATTGAGACAGGGAGACAACAATAATAGCAGTCTCTGAGGTTATAAAAAAAAATCATTCATTCTTAAGAAATATTACTGGTTATCAATTAAATGCAGACATACTCTAAGTGCTGAGAACACAGTGATCTCTGCAGTAAATATTTCCTTCTTGCTTTTTTCTCCTTTTTAAAATTGCTTTTTAAAAATTCTAAAAACTTAAAAATGCTCTAAAAAACAGCAATATTTTTGCCAATATACCTCCTCAGGTGGGGGGAAAAGTAGGCAAGTAAGGCTACATTCAACTGAAAAAGCTTCTGCACAGCAAAAGATTACCATCGGCATAGTGAAAAGGGAACCCACTGAGTGGAAGAACATACTCGCCAATAATATGTCTGATAAGGTGTTAATGTCCAAAATATATAAAGAACTTACACAACTCAACACCAGGAAGATAACCCAATTGAAAAACAGGCAAAGAACCTGAATAGACACATCTCCAAAGAGGACATACAAATGGCCAATAGACATACTAGCCATCAGAAATATGCAAATGAAAACCACAATGAGATACCAGTTCACCCCACATTGGCACATTTCACTTTATATAATACATTAAGAAAGAGTAATTGAGAAAAGAGAAAACAAATGATTGAATGAAAATAACCATGAAAGAATGGTTATCATCAATAAATCAAACAAGTGCTGGCGATGATGTGGAGAAAAGGGGACCCCTGTGCACTGTTGGTGGGAATGCAGACAAATGCAGCCACCGTGAAAACCAGTATGGAGTTTGCTCAAAAATCTAAAAATGGGACTGCCTTTTGACCCAGTGATCCCACTCCTGGGAATATATCTGAAGGAACCTGAAACGCTAACTCAAAGGGATATATGCAGCCCCGTGGTCAAAGCAGCATTATTTACAATTGCCAGGATCTGGAAACAGCCCAAGTGTTCCTCAGGAGACGAGTGAATAAAACAATTGTGGTGCATGTACATGATGTAATACTACTTAGTCATAAAAAAGAAAATCTTACCTTTTGTAACAGCATGAATGGACCTAGAGAACATTATGCTAAGTGAAATAAGCCAGTCAGAGAAAGACAAGTACCATGTGATCACACTTACATGTGGAATCTAATGCACTAAATAAATTGACAGACAAAATAGAAACAGAGGCATGGAATCAAGGAATACACTGACAGCTCTCAGAGGGGAGGGAGATTGGGGAGATGGATGAAAGAAGGAGAAGGGATTAAGCAAAAAAAACATATACATACAACCCATAGACACAGACAACAGTGTGGTGACAGCCAGAAGGAAAGTGTGGTGGGGGGTGGGTGGAGGTGGGCAAAGGGAGGATGAATGGGGACAGAGAGGGACTTTGCTTTGGGCCATGGGCGCACGATACAGTGCGCAGATGGTGCTTTCTCAAGTTGTGCACTCAAAACCTGCATGGTTTTGTGAACCAATGTCATCCCAGTAAATTCAATCCAAAAACTCTTCAAAAATTAAAGAATAAGTAAAAAAATTATTCACCATCCAAGCTCCTTTTCAATTCAGGGGTAATTTAGGACCCATTCCCCACTGAACCATGTATTGGTGGAGGGTAGTTCTGTCTCCTTGGAAACCAAGGGGAGGACCCTTTCCTGGGAGTACAGGGTACAGACATACAGTTGGGATTCAGTCCCTCAGCCGCTCCTGCCCGGACTTTCCATCTGGAGTGAGTTTTCCAAAGACACACCAAGTCTCTGCTTTCCCAGGTTTCTGTCCTTTTTCCAAGCCTCTTTCTCCCCACCCCCTTTTTTTGTTGATTCTCTGTCATTCCTATACTTTTTGTTTTGTTTTATTTTCATTAAGGTAGCCAGTTGGATTTATGCATTACAATTGAGCACCCTGACTAATTCAATCTCTATGGAGCAAATAAACGAGTGTTAAATTCACATTCAAGATACACAGTGAGAATTAGCGGAGAAATTCTCCATTTTTAAATGAGTGCTCTCCATCATTCACCAGCAAACACTAGATTCCAAAACTGCTCAGCAATCCGCAAGAAGATCTTAGACTCATCATCAAGGCAGTCAATTGTGTGGAAAATAAAATAACAGTATGTCAAAACCTGGTTATCTGCCCTGCTTTAAGATTTGGATGCCAATCACAAAGTTATGTTCCACACTGAATTTTGCGGATTGTCAAAGGAAAAAAGCTTGGCTGGATTTATAAAATGAAGACTAGAGTTGTCGCATAAAACACCAGCTGCTTCAAAAATGGGATCATCTTGGAGGAGTTTGGGATGTTTAGCAGGTAATCTGAGGCTATGAATACACTGAATCTAAAATTTCAAGGGACAAGCATCAACACCACTGCTCACTTAAATAATCATATCAAACATTTTATGCCAAACAAGAACTATAAACATAGAAAACTGGTGATAAAAAATCTCCTTCATTCTTGCATTTGGATGATGCTCTCAAATCCCTCCTCACTGGCCTCCCAGCTTCCACGCCTGCATCCATTCTGCCCAGGGAAGCCAGGGCAACCTTCCTGAACTATGAATCAGCTTATTTAACTCCACTGGTTAAGGCATTCCAAACACTTACAGCACACTCCCCATAACATCACAGCTCCTCCAACTGACTTACCAGCCTCACATAACCCGGTCCCTGCCTGTCCTCAGAGCTCAGCCCCATCCACTCGCCCTCCCTTCTTGTTTCTGTCTGAGCACTCCATGTTCACTCGGCCTGGGGCCCCTTGCACTGCTGTTTCCTATCTCTGCACTGTGGCTCGATTAGCCTTGTCCTTCAAGTCTTGGCTTAAATGCCACTTCCTCAGAGAGGCCCTCCTTGGACCCAGTCACTCACTATATAGCCTAATTATACTGGATTCAGTTTGTGCCCCACCACAGGCCCACAAGGCCCACTTATCTGCCCCTTGCCACCGTGGCTCTTCAGCTACTTACCTTGCTTCCCTGCCAGAATGGCCTTAGTGACCAATCACTATAGTTCCTCTAGCCATACAGCTCTGACCAGCACCACCATTATGAACTTCAGAAGCCAATAAGCCCCACAGACAGCACTGACTAACAAGGAAAGAGCACCAAACTTGCCTCCTGGCTGGCCGAGATTCTGACTCTGGCTTTGCCAAAGGCTGCCTAGCAAAATTTGCAGGACAATTCGTAAAGTTAGAGAGGAGATGGCAAGAAAGCAGCTAATCAATTACTCGGCCTTACTTCCCCACCTTTCTTGGTGATGCTCTGAAATGCAGAAACTTCAGGCATCCTTTCTGGAAACATTCTGAGCATCCCACTATATTTGCTGCAAACCTGTGTCTAGTTTGGTTTTGCATTCCTTTGAATTGACTCACTTTCCTTCTCTGTCTCTCTTCCTTTATTCCCTCATTATTACTTCCCTGGAATTGTACTCCCAAGAAAGCATTATCATGTGAGCTCTTTTTCTCGAGTTCTGGTTTCTAAAGAACCCAAGGTAAAAGAGTCGCACTGTTTTAATTCATTTCCTGATATGTTCTTGTTTACATATTTGTTTACTCATTAAACAATGTTTACTCATTGTTTACATATTTGTTCCCCACCTCCAGCATCCCTGAGCTGTGGTCTCCTACCCCAACATACCCCAAATTTGAAAGCTTAAAACTTATTTGATGGCAGACATCCTATCTGTCTGTTCACCAGGCACTTTGAGCGGTGCCTGACACATAGTAGGTACTTAACAAATATTTGTTTTTGTTAAAGATTTTATTTATTTATTTTTAGAAAGAAGGGAAAGGAGAAAGAAAGGGAGGGAAACATCAACGCGTGAGAGAAACACTGATGAGTTGCCTCTAGCACACTCTGCCATCAGGGACCAGGCCTGCAACCCAGGCATACACCCTGAACCAGGAATCAAACTGGCAACCCTTTGCCTCATGGGACAACACTCAACCAACCAAGCCATGCCGGTCAAGGTTAATACATATTTGTTGGATGAATTTAAAAAGCACAACTGCGCCGCATCTCATGCCAGCCACGTGTGCCAATCCCACTATAGGGGCAACTAGAGACTCCATGGGACTATATCTATCTTGCTGACCCCAGTGACCTCAAAGCCAAGTATACAGTATCTAGCACACAGCTACTGTAAAAAAATGTTTAACTTATTAATGAATTAAAAGGCACTGGCAAGATTAATGATTAGAAATTATTAGCCAGAACAAGAAAAAGAAGTCACTCAAAGTTCCTAGTTATAATCTTTTCCTGAAAGCAGGTCAAATAAAATAGACAAAACACATGTAGCAAAGTAAATAAGCAAGAAAAAAATAGAACTTAATGAAGAAAGTGATTATATGAAGTTAAAAATATACACTGAGAAATGTTTCTTTATTATAAGATCACAAAGAAATCAAAGTGAATATTCTGGATAAATGGTCATGAACTTCATACAGAGGCACAAAATAAGGTGATTGTTTTTCAAACAGATTGAAGTCCCACACTAGTCAAAACATCAAAGTGCACAGTCACTGTCCTGCGGACTTGGTTTAAAGAGAAACTCCCACCTCAGTCAACTTCTGCTTCTGTCGGCCAGGTAGTCTCTCCCTGGGTTTCCATCATCACATCCTCTTCAGTGACCCTGAAGCACCTGCCTCCCTCTCACGAGGACCCTTGTGACTACCTGGACCCAACTAGATAATTCAGGTTGATCTCTCTTGTCTCAACATCCTTAACTTAATCACATCCTCTAAGTCCCTTTTGCTGTATGAAGTTACACATGCACAGACTGCAGAGATTTGGTGTGGACATCTATTCCACTAGAGGCCACTATTCACTTGCCACGTTTACCAAAGCTGACCAAAATAAACAGTGACCACGAAGGACCCCTGATGTTGCGTTATTCCCACGTAACCCTGTAGATATGGCGACCAGTAATACAGGATGGTTGCAAATACTGAAACACTTATTTTAAGGGTACGTTCTACCAAATCAGCATGGAGAGCACCCTATAAATCACTTATCTGATCTGGTGAAGATGGCACCTACTGTGAAGTCAGGTAGGAATGCTACTTTAGGAAGAGTTTCCATTCCCCAAGGACCTGCATTGTGTTCTAGTTCCATGCAAGGTGATTAATATACTATCTAATATTTCAACTAAAAACGTTAGCTACGTTATTTCTATTTATAGATAAGGGAACTGAGGATCAGAGAAGATAAAATAACATCTTCAATGGCACATGATTATTCAGTGGCAGAGCAAGGATTTGAACCGAGATGTGACACTGAAAATCCTATCTCCCCTGTGCTATCCCATGTGAGGGTCTTCCCTACAGATCATTGTGACACCTTTTCAGTCAGTAACTACCTTCTTTATTTCACAGCAAGACATACCGGTAAATACATTTTAAGTTACATGTTCTGTTTGTGGACAAAGACATTTGATTTCGCCAAGTGACTGGGCTTGTGGGAACTCCTGGGAAGAAAAGAGACCCTGGAGCCCTTCACTCCATGAGGGAAGGACAGTTGTAAAGGCACCAAACCCAAGTGTAATCGTCTCATTCTCATCCGTCAGATTGTTGGCATCACTCCATGTTTCAAGCAAAGACTATAAACAGGAACAAAATATCGAATGTGTTCAATCTATAAAACTTGATAGCAAAAGCAAAATCATAGCAATAATGACTCAAGACCATGTTAATCACTGCATACACACAACTCGTTATCAATGTGCCATATAATGTTTAATTCAATTTCTATCCTAATTTAAGCAGTTCCCTACTCATGGACATTTAGGTTATTTCCAAACTGTTAAGAGCAAACATTGCCATAATGAATGATACTGAATATTTAGTTTCAAATACTTGTTAATATAAATCCCTGCTTTGATACCTACCAAATCACCCTCCAAAAAATCTGGCCTGATTGACACTCCCACTAAGAATGTCTGAAAATATCTATTTTAGTCACACCCTCACCAGCTCCAGATGTGGGCATGCTTTTTAATCATTATCACACTGTTAGGTGAAAACTTACATCATGTTTTAATTTTCATTTTTAAGTTATCTATAAGTTCACTTCACACTATACATTATTTTCATGGCCTTTTGTGTTTCATTTTTCTGTAAATTTACTATTTATATAGTTGGCCCATTTTTCTATTGTCTCTTTCTTTCTTTTTCTAAAGGTGTTTTAGAACTTTAATGTCCTTTATGTATTCAACCTAAAACACTGATAGTGCATAAACAATAGGGGAAAGACTCTTCAGCAACGATCTTCCAGAGCCCACAGCATCACTATGGTCAAACACTACAGTGAGAACAGTCAAGTGAACAAAGGATAAGGGAGTTTAACAGAGATTTTTTTAGTCCAGCTGAAAAGTAAAGAACCAACCAACCAATGAACCTTCTCTCCCACCTACTGAAATGAAAATAAAAGCAAATTGGGGAGCTTCTAAATCTTTTGGAGCAGCTTCAAAAGGAAGGAGAAAGACAAAACCATCGACAACATAGTGTTACAATGCATAAGGTTCTAACAAATTCCCAAAGTCTCTACATGTATTACTGAGAACCACATCATTAGAAATATAAATGTATAGAGATATAAACTATTTGGTATTAAAAACAGGCCTTGCTATATAAACCTATGGCATGTCATTTTTATCTCTTTATGAGAATAACAATATAAAGCTCTCTAATTGGACCTCTATCCTAGAACTTCTATACACTCACCACATAGTCAAGGTTAACCTGAACTAACAATTGTGGAACCCAGGAGCCCCTGCTGCTGTCACTTTGGAAAGAATCAAGATTCAGCACCTAACAAACCCCACACCCCCTACAAATTTGAAACATTAATGCTTTGTGTAAGTCCACAGGCAAGTCTAAATGCTGAGATCTAGCTAGAAAAAGCAGCAGCAAAAATAACATAAGCTAGAATCATTAGAAAAGCTAAAGGAAGATTTTTTTAAAAGCTTCCAGTTCACATTGAAATTAAGGTGTCTGTTCCACCAGCTTTGCTGAGCTGTGGATATCTTGCTGTTCTTTGAAAAACAAAAGAAAAGTCTATAATAAGCATGCTCCTTTGAGAAAAATACTATGGTTAAGTTTTTGAAGCCATTGAGCTGTGTTCAAATTTGGACATTGTTCAAGGGTAGAGCGTATATTGGACAGGATGTATTCCCAGCTAATGCATCTCCAAAAATTTCTTCATGAAGGCTGCCAGCTCCTGCACATCCTCCATCGCAGTGCACTGCCTTATACAGAGAGGCCTGGATGCCTCCCACCAATCTACGCCCTTTTGAGTAGATCACATTGAGTTCAAGGGCTTTATCAAGAAATCTCTTTTCTAAAGCATCGCCCCCTTTGGCATTGCCAATACAGAATGGAATATTCATCCTGCTTCTATTCTGGGGCTCCACTGGACATACAAAGAACCCTCGTGAATCATCAATGATATAAAGAATCATTTGAGACTTGACGGAGCTAAGCTTCTCCGTGGCTGCTGCACCACCACTGTTCTTAATCCACTCCAGGACCAAGCCCATGACCTAGATGCTGCAGCAGGGAGGAGTGCTGTACTAGGAGTTGTTTGCGGCCCACACTTTGTACTCCAGGACTGCAGGGCCCTCTATGAGGGCAAAGGCAGGCAGGTCATCGCGGATGATCACCACCATGACCCCGGCGGAGCACACGTTCTTCTGCGCACCAGCAAAGATTTCCTCAGACTTGGAAACATCCACTGGCTTAGATAGGAAGTTTGAGGACATGTCACAAACCAGCACTGCATCCTTGGCATCACTGTAAAGTGAAACTTCACACCGTGCATGGTATCGTTCGCGCAGTAACACATGTAGGAGGCCTCAAGGCTAAGGGTCCAGGTGCTCAGGTCTGGAATTTTTGTATAACTCTCAAGTTTAGGGTGGACGATATTCACAGTGCCAAACTTCTTGGCTTCTTCTGCGGCTTTAGCTGACCAAGCTCCTGTCACCACATAGCTGGCACATCTTGCTGCTTTCCGTCCAATCAGGTTTAAGGAGACATCAGTGAACTGGCTGGACCCATCCCCTTGCACAAAAATCACCTTGTAATTGCCTGGAACAGCTAGCAGTTCCCACACAAGATTCTCTGTGTTAAGAATCTTAGCAAAATCTGATGACCTGTGGCTCATTTCAAGAACACTAATCCCAATGCCTTGGTGGTCTAATAATTCTTTATGTATCTATAACCATACTGAGTGTGGCAGCTTTGCAGCCCGGGTCTGAAACTGACCACCTGCTTCCGAGAGTCCATGCCGCTGCAGCATAGGCAGCGAGTCCATTGGAGGGACCTGAGTGTGTGGGCTGCCTGAGTGTGCCTCTCTGTCTACTTCTTACTGACTTGAGAGGGCTCAGCATACTCAGAAATTAGGCCTTTTTCATGTGTGCTACAAATTTTCTTTAGTCTATCATTTTTCCTACTTTAATGATAAATTTTACTGTTTTTATTTCAAGCAGATACTATCAAGAAATATAAAAGAGAGTTCTCAAGGTCCATAGACAATGTCAAAAGGTACCACAAGGGTGGAATAGACAGATACGGTGAACTCCAAAACAGACATGTTGTTGACTGGTGGTGGCACAAGATCAAGATCAGTGGGTGGGGATGAGGTACCACTTCACACAGGTCAGAATGCATCATAAACAAATCAACAAACAAGTGTTGGAGAGGGTGTGGAGAAAAGGGAACCCTAGTGCACTGTTGGTGGGATTGCAGACTGGTGCAGCCACTGGGGAAAACAGTATGGAATTTCCTCAGAAAACTAAAAATGGAACTGTCTTTTGACCCAGCAATTCCACTGCTAGGATTATATCCCAAGAACCCTGAAACACCAATCCAAAAGAACCTATGCACCCCAATGTTCATAGCAGCACAATTTACAATAGCCAAGTGTTGGAAGCAACCTAAGTGCCCATCAGTAAATGAGTGGATCAAGAAACTGTGGTACATTTATACAATGAATACTACACAGCAGAGAGAAAGAAGGAG
>PVKM010000847.1:0-91873 GCA_004027735.1 Carollia perspicillata | reverse complement strand
AACCTCTCCTGTGAGGCTGGGAGCCTCTCCCGGCACCTTTTCAATCGGTGTTTTTAGGCTTTATTGCCCGTTGCTGGGGCCTTGGGCTGTGCGGTCCGTCTCACTGCCCTCTCTTGCCTAGTTTATCTGCACTCGAATGTGTGTCCACGGTTGGCCAACTGCCCTGCGTGCCTTGCGTGCTCTGCTCGTCTCCTCCCCGCGTCTGGGGTCTGCACGCTCCATGCCACCTACACTGCCCAGTGCTCCCGAGCCTGGCAGCCACCACGTTTTCCTGCCGCTTTCCCTCTCCGCTGGCTGCGACTCTGCCCCTCTTACCGGTCTGGTTGAGTGTTTGTGGGACTTCCGTAGTTCAATTTTCTGCCTGTTCTGGTTGTGTTATCATTTATAAATATTTGTTGTCCTTAATCTTGGTTGTGAGAGGAGGTACAGTGCTTCCACCTACACCTCCAACTTGGCTGGAAGTCCCTCCTTCATTTTAATTTTGGCTAATGTAACTATGATGTGCCTTGGTGTGTTCCTCCTTGGATCCAACTTCTTTGGGACTCTCTGAGCTTCCTGGACTTCCTGGAAGTCTATTTCCTTTGCCAGACTGGGGAAGTTCTCCATTATTATTTGTTCAAATAAGTTTTCCACATGTTGCTTTTCCTCTTCCCCTTCTGGTGCCCCTATAATTCAGATGTTGGAACATTTAAAGATGCCCCGCAGGTTCCTAAGCCTCTCCTCATTTTTTTGAATTCTTGTTTCTTCCTTCTTTTCTGATGGGATGTTTCTTTCTTCCTTCTGGTCCACTCCATTGATTTGAGTCCCAGTTTTCTTTTCATCACTATTGGTTCCCTGTGCATTTTTCTTCATTTCACTTAGTGTAGCCTTCATTTGTTCATCTAATTTGTGGCAAAAATCAACCAGTTCTGTGAGCATCCTGATCACCAGTGTTTTGAACTGTGCATCTGATAGGTTGGCTACCTCTTAGTCTCTTAAAAGTATTGGCTCTGGGGCTTTGATTTATTATTCTGTTTGAGTCATTTTTGGTCAGGTCACTCCTGACCAAAATTTCTGTTACGTATAGGTGGCAGAGCCTTAGGTGTTCACCGGGGCGGGGAAACCTAGTTGCTGGGTTGTGATGCTGTCTGTGGGGGCAGGGTCAGAGAGAGACCAATGGCTCCTGTTCCACTCTCTCTCAGATTTGTGTTCCCTCTGCTGCCTCCCACAAGCAAACTGGCCACCCCTCACTCTGGCACTGGTTCCCAGGTGGGCAGGCCTATGCAAGCTCCAGGACCCTACAGGTCTCCCCAACGACCTCTCCTGTGAGGCTGGCAGTCTCTCCTGGCACCTTTTCAATTGGTGTTTTTAGGCTTTATTTCCCATCGCTGAGGCCCTGGGCTGCGCAGTCTGTCTCACTGCTCATTCTTGCCTAGTTTATCTGCACGCGAATGTGTGACTATGGTCAGCCAACCACCCTGCGTGCCCTGCTCTTCTCCTCCCTGCACATCGGGGTTTGTGAGCCCCAAGCCGCCTGCATTCCCGGGTCTGCCAGCCACTGGCTTTTCCTGCTGTGTTCCCTCTCTGTTGACTGCCGACTCTGCCCCTCTTACTGGTCTGGTTGAATGGTTGTCGGACTTCCGTAGTTCAATTTTCTGCCTGTTCTGGTTGTGTTATTGTTTCTAAATATTTGTTGTCCTTAATTTTGGTTGTACGAGGAGGCACAGCAGTTCCACCTACACCTCCATCTTGGCCGGAAGTCCTGGCATTTTACAATATAACAACCCTGGTTGCACCCAGAGTCTGGACAGTTAGGCAAGGACTTCAGTTCAGGATTCCTGGTCCAAGTTCCCACTTTGGTTTTCCCAGGGCACCTTTTAAAGTAGTCAACTAGAGCTGAGCCTTTGAAAAGTTGGTGACCTCTGCCTTAGCCACCTTATATGGAATAGGTGCTTGCTACCCTGCTCTCTATTTCCTGTTTGGTTGTGACTTGAGGTGGAGGACTGCATTCCCTCAGTTCACTGAGGGGGGTCACTCCCATTTCTGAAATCCATGGGAGTTCAGATGCTGAGGAAGATACCTGCTGACCCTGTGTGAGTGGCTTGTGCCCTCTCATTCAGCAGGTCATAATCTGCATATTGTTAATTTAATATACCAGCTACACTCCCCCCGATATACTATCTGCCTTGCCTTCTGTTTTTCCTCCTTTCTTTTCTTAATAGCTTATGACTGAGGAAGCCAGGACTTATATATTGATGGATTGACTAGTTATGGACTTGCCTTATTGGAGAATGGCATTGTCATAGCCTGGAAGTTCATATTTCTTTCTGGGGGTGTTAGGCCCAGCTCCTAGCACACAATAGGTGCTCAGTAAATATGTGAGCAATGAGTAAATGAATAATTAGGTATTAATGTCCTTGCCCCAAGGGTGGAATTTAATAGACATCCTTAAGAACTGCTGCAATGGGTACCTCCTCTTAAAAATGTCAAATACAGGCAGCCACCAATGGTGGAAGGCATTGTCATCACCCAGAAGGGCATTTATGGGTTAGATCTGCTTCATGTGTGCTCACTGAGGGGGACCAGGCTGAAGGGGCAGCAGCCACCAAAGGCAACTCTTATCACAGGTAGGGCAAACAGAACATAGCCTTGCCTTTTGAGACCTAGGCTTGGGGTGGGGATGGGAGCTGAGCATGGGGGACATTGTCCCTTCTGCCTTATTAAATGGGCCAAAGCAGGTCAGAGGGTTGAGCACAGAGTCAAAGGGTGGGGAAATATACTTTGCTCCTGTAATGAGAAGAGCTGCAAATTCTCATGGCAAAGGGTATGGCTACAGTGGGAATTGAACAATAGGAGCCAATAATGCAATCTACCCCATGCCATGAGGCAAGGTTTTGACAAACGATTGCGTACTTCAGAGCCTGCGCACAGGGCAGCAGAACAGAACACGTGTTTAGAGGCTAGCATCGTGTCTGGGATTGCTGCTATGTGGGCCAGACTTGGAATTTGAACTCAGGTCGTTCAGCTCCCAGGTGTGGGACTCTCATGACACATCATGCTGCCTCCTCTCTACAAGCTCATCACATGCTGAGGCAGCTTGTCAAACCCAGACAAGTCCTGTGGCTATTTTTTCCACTGACTTTTCACCAGGGTGATGCCAGCCAAACAGAGCTGGTGTCATGGGCCTGACGGGTGTCAAACCTTGTGTGTGAAGAATGTCCATGTTATCCTCTCTCCCTCATCCCCCAAACACTTATCTCATTACAGAGAGGGCGACAGAGAGAGGGAGGCAGCCTGGAAGTGTTTATTCTCTTCAGGAGTGAGTCTCTCTCCTAATTAGTAGGTGATTTTGTGAGATGAAGCCCAGGTGGGGAGTCAAGATGGGGGCCTGGAGTGGTGCTCCAGCCTCCCCTGATTATCCAAATCCCTAGCTGGGGTGAGGACCCCTCATGTGGGGTGGGAAAGCTGGGGAATATTAGTTTCCGATACAACGAGAGACAAGAGAATAATTCTACGAGGCCGTGTAGAACAAGTAGAGAGAGAAAAGCTCTTTGAGTGCAACAAGGAGCAGGGTTTTAAAATTTCATTTGCACAGCAGCAGGTCTTGCCAATTGGATCCTTTCCAGAAAGCAATCTGCTAAGTCTGACAGTCGGAAGAAATGCCGGGCTGCTGAGCGAGGAGAGGCTGGGTTTTTTTCAGGGTTTATTTTTCATCCAGGTCCTTTGTGAGCAATGGCTTTTTTTTTATTCCATTTTAAAAGAAAAAGACATGCAGTGATCCTCTTTGTGAGGCGGAAAAGGGCTTCCCTGACCATCTGGGCCTTGGAGGGACTCAGGGAGAGGCGGCCTTTGTGTCCGGGCAGTCAATGCCCGGCGTGGTCCCCGTTTATCTTTGCTGCCACTCACACCAGGCTGGCCTCGCTGCTGGCTGGCCCAGGGCACATGCAGCAGCTCGGAGCAGTACTCCAGGTCCTTATCTGTGTCACGGGCAGGAGGTCGGGGGAGGGGGAGGCTCTCCAAGCCCACCCAGAGGTCCATTGTGTTGGCTGCACAGAGCAACAGATCAGCACCACAGACGTCTCTTTGCTCAGCCCCATTCTTCAATGCACACTGCACCCCCACCCCCGCCACCCTCTCTTCTTTTTCTTGCATCCATCCCCCTCCTGCCAGTGGGACTGGGGGCTTTAGGTTGAGCACGGATTCTTGGCCAAGGCCAGCTGTTCTGAGAGCATTTCATCGCGCGCACATGCACACATGCACACACCCTCCTGGCCCTGCCTGTCAGCTAGGCTCCAGAGCCCAGGCAATCTTTTTATAGAAATGCTGAGGCTGTCTTGTGGCAGGTCCTTGCCTGAGCACTGGGGCTGTTTTGTCCTCAGAAAATTGCACTCCAGCAATGCTAGCCGAGGAAACTCAGGCACACTCCCCTGACAGACTTGGCAGAGAGAACCTTTTAGCTGTGCAGGGGTTGGGGCTACTTGGGAGCTCATTTGGGGTGTCTGTTTTTATAGCTTGCATGGCTCCTTTTCACACAGCATCTTTGGTCCTCACAATAACCCTGTGATACAGAGTTATCCGATTCCCGTTTCCTGGATCAGTAAACTGAGGCATAGATGAGCCACACTGACCTGCTTTTACTGGCGGGAAAATTGAGTAAGACCAACATGAAGTAAATTGCATACGCCTCATTTATTTCCATTCCAGTCCATGAGATTTCAGGATACATTACTTGTGTCCTTTTAGACTGATATTTACAAACTCAACACCTGTTATTTTAAAACCAAGGTGACTGCTGGTGGAGGTCACCTTGCCTCACAGAGATGTCACAAGGTCCTCCACAGAAGGCCACTTTATACAAAAAAGGGCAAGGACTTAGGGACCCAATGTCCCCAAGTGACTGTGGCCCCTAAGACTCCCATAGGTGTCTGAGGCCAAGTCAAGTGGAGGCCGGGGCTGGCAGCATGGGGTTGTAGAGATATATCTCTACCTAGATCTATCTAGAATTTAGCCATTTTTTCCTGGTTAGGACAATGTCTATGACAATTAGAAGAGGAGAGGGATAAGAATATGGTTGGGGGGACAAGAGGGAGCATTGGCAGAGCCATCCCTTGGATATCTGTCACAGGTGGCTGGAAGTGTTTAGAGGCTCCTATATAAGTGTAAGCGTCTGCCTCATGTGAGCATGGGTCTTGGAAGACCCAATCATCCAATTCTGTCTTGTCCTTGAGTCTGGGAGCTTTTGGCTCAGGGGGATGGCTCAGTGCTATCCTGGGCACAAAAGGATGAGGTGCTATGGCATCACCAAGCCTGGCTCAGGAGGGACTTTTGAACCAGGCCCTATTAGTTGCCAGAGTATTGAAATGCTTCTGTGTCAGTCATTCCAAGCACCCCCTCTACCCTGACTGCCCTGACACAGCTCAAGGCACAGGTCCCCATCCTATGGCTGAGGCTAGCACGCATTCTGCATGGCAAATACCCAGGCTATCCCAGCTGTTAAATATTTTGAATGTCACCCCTGTGGAGCCCCACAGCTCACTCCCACAATCAGCATGGGTTTTTGCTCCCACCCATCCAAGGCCTCCGAGTTCAGAAATGCCAGACGCTCAGCAAATTCAGGTTAAGCTGGCCTTGCTGCTGTGTTCAGCGAGCTGCACCGCCTGGAGAATAATAGCAGCTCCCAGGATGTCAGGAAAACAGCCCCTGTTGATTTTCCAGCCCTTGAATAGCAGCTTCGTGAAAAACGTTTCTGATTTGTGCAGAGCGTCTCCCCTAGCCCCGGCACCCCAGAGGATGGTGTAATGCTTCTTTTCATGTGGCAGGATCATCTGTGACCAGCGTGGGTTCTTCCTGTCACATATTACAAGTGGTTATTACCAAGGCAGCCTAGCCGCCGTGCAGGGCTTGGCCCTCACCCGGGGTCTGGTGAGGCGCCGCTGTATCTGAATTTCTTCATCTATAAGACCTGAATCCAATCTAGTTGCTGTGAGCCTGTTTGTGTAGCAGAAGAGAGGAGGGAGGTGAGGGGGATGGGATGGGGGAGGCCCACGTGAGGTTGCTCATCCTTCCGGGAGGCTTTGCTGGTTAATGAAATCTCTGATTTGTTGGCCAGGGGAGGCCCCCTTTGGCTGACGTGGAACAGCTGATGGGGACATCTCAACGGCATGTCAGGATGCCAAATGGTGACAGTTTGGACCTGCACCAATGAAACAGGGTATTTTCCACCCTGATTGCCTCTAGTTCAAATAAGTGGGCTTATTTGAATCAGGTGGATCTGGGAAACAATCACAGGAAAAAGCAGAGGCAGCCTCCAGCACTGTGTGCACACGTGTATGTATGTGGTGGCGGGCCATCATTTATAATTCTACATTTATAGAATCCATGGGGCTGCGTGAGTTTTTAAGCTTTATTTGAATCCTGATGCTCTATAGACAGGCCAATTATTTCTCCCCTGAGGAATGCAGTCCCCAGAAGAATGGGGCCTGAGCCCCTGCCTGGGGTCTGCTGCTGAGTTTTGTGCAGGAGGAATATTTCTCAGGCAGGAACCCGTCTCCTTATAGGGTTTCCCTAGTCCTGTGCAGCTGAGCTTAAGATAGGCATCCATGCTTCTTTCACTATCTGGGGGAAGTAATTGGGAAGGGCATTAAAAAAATAACATCCCCCAAACACATGCTGCTGTTCTGAAAGGTCCTTTAAAAACACAGATGTGTTGACTGCTTCAGCTGTGGTTTTAAGAGAGAGGACTAGGAAGGATCTGGCCCTGTCTCATTCCCCTACCTATTGAGACCCTCTGCAAAGGATGGGAGTGAGTGGAAAGGGTGCTTCCATGGGGGAAGGAAAGGTGCCTTTAGCAAGGAGAGCCTTTCTACTTGGATTCATTTCAAGAGAAAATCTATGGCTTTTCCCCTGGGTTAACACCTGCCCCAAACACATATCAGACTGTGTGTTGATAAGCTGATCAGTTGAAATCACACAGCACTAAGTCTGTACAAGGCAGCCAACACCTGAACACTCTGAAGCTAGCCATACAAGCAAGATTGACCAAGAAGGATGAGGCGAGTCTAGAAGGAGGTCCTTGAAGCCCTTCCTCCACTATGGGCAGGGCAGGAGGTTCAGCCGTGCTCCAGTCTTTCCCCAGGTGCTGGGAAAGTCAGATGCCTTGCCTGGAGGATTGCCAATTCCTTTCAGGATGTCAGGGAAGAGAGGGGAAGGTAAGTCTATCATCTTTCTGAATGCTGGGAATCTTACAGTACCAGGAGTGTTCTACCAGTCAGAGACCCTGTTTGGGTGCTGTCTGTGGTGGTATGGCCAGAATAAAGTGCTTCTCTCTCAGCCATGTTTTTTGTTAATTCATCTTGTTTTGATCATTCCTGTGTAACCAGCACTGAGCAGATGAATGGGGCATGGCCCTGCCCTCCAGGAGATCGAGATGGGGGAGTAGATGCTAAGGATGGTAAGACACACAAGGCTGAGTGTCAAATGCCTAGGGTCACAGCTGAGAGAGAGAGACAGATCCTGTCTGGGGGATGGGGAGATATGAGTGAGTGGGGGATGTACATCACAAAGCCAGCTTTGGCACTAGGCCTTGAAGAATAAGGATTTCACAGTGGAAAATGACATTCTAGGCGTTAAGCATGAAGGAATCATTTGGCGATGAAGAAGGGAGAGTCGCTCTAATTATAACTGACACAGTGATTTAAACATTTATTCACTCCAACCACACAAATACACATGCACATGTGCACTCATAGCACAAACAGCAAGGAGGGGGCATCCTGGGGGCTCTACCTTCAGCTACAGCTGCAATAATTCTTATTGAAGAGAACTATGCTTTTCCTAAACAAATCTAATTTCTGATGTCACACAGTACACTGCTATACCACACAGACCAGTGAGCTGTGGTCTGTGGTCAAGGGATAGCTTCAGGACTTCCAAGGTTTCTGACATAGATAAAGACACCCTCTCTCTGGTCTCAGGAGAATCTGGTGACTATTCTTCCCTGGGTTTTATGTAAGTCAGGATCTGCAGGAAGCAAGCTCTGGTTGGAGGTGTTGGGGGTGTAGGGAGGAATACTCTCAGGAAAAACACCCTTAAGGTAATACAGGAGGCAGACTGGACAGAGGAGAAGTTGAAGTGGGATGTGATTGCATCAGAGGCTCAGTTGATTCCATAAGGATCTCTGGGACTGGGATAGCCCTGCAGAGCTGTCTTGAAATTTAATCAAGGAGGCAGGGCTTTTATACATCAGTCTTGACCAGTCATTGGTAGCCAACTGTCCAAAAGGAGGGGATGTGATTTTGGATGAAACTGACTTTGTTGGCCTGGGCAATTCCATCAGGAAACCTGGCTAAGGGTTCAGCAGCTGACACCCTGGTAGCTGGGGGAATGCAATTCACAGCTTGGAAGGGGAGATCTAAGAGGTGCTTTACAGAAACTATCTGGGATGTCTCTATAGAATGTGCTGCTTTAGATCAAGACCTCCAGGTGGGGGAACAGAGGATCCACACTGTCCCTCCAGTCCATAGCAGGCTTGTATATACTGGCTCATGTCCTTGCCTCAGCCCCCTGGGTAACCTCCAGGCACTTTTAGTGACTCTCAGTGGCACATACAGACGTGAGTGCTCACCGTGTATCTGGTTTTTGATTAAGCTTTTTTATTCTATTAATGGGTTTTATTTTTTATAACAGTCTAGGTTCACAGAAAAATTGAAAGGAAGATATAGAGATTTCCCATATACCTTCTATTCCCACACACCCACATCCTCCCCCATTATCGTCATTCCTCACCAGAGTGGTACATTTGTCACAATAGATGAATCTACATTGACATGTCATTAACACCCAGAGTCCATAGTTTACATTAGGCTTCACTCTTGGTATACATTCTGTGGGTTTGGACAAATGACATTTATCCATCATTACAGTATCGTACAGTATCTTCACTGCCCTAAAAATCCTCAGTGTTCTGCCTATTTATCCCTCCCTCTCCCCAACCCTGGCAAACACTGATCTTTTTACTGTCTATATAGATTTACTTTTTCCATAGTTTCATATAAATATAATCATATAGTATGTAGCCCCCTCAGATTGTCTTTTATAACTTGGCACATAGAGAACAGAAGAGTTTTGTGTGTGGGGAGGAGCAGGCAAGTTATCCCAAATCACTCTAAAACCAGGAAATTGAACCTTCTTACTGGAGTCAGGGAGGGGTGGGATGCATTGGGGGAAGATCAGACTGAGGAGAAGCAGGCCTGTGACTTCCAGGGCAAGTGGAAGATTAGGGAAATTATCAGACTTCTTTCCAATGCACAGAAATAAGCAGGACCAGCTGTGTTGGTGGACACTCTGTGTGAGTCTCTTAAATGTTAAGGTGCAATGCAGTCATTGTTCAGGGCAGTCTTACGATACTTTCTTCCAATGTCTACAGTCCTCTCAATCTCCTGGGCTACCAACCCTGAAACAAGCTTGGGAAGATTTCTCCACTACCTTTGGTGCCCAAAGTCTCCTCCCTGACCATTCCTCTGCCCCATTCCCCATTGCTCCCCCAGGTCCAGACACTTGTCCTTTACAGCCTCAAACCACAAAAGGCTGATCTAACCTTGTTTTTCACACAATTGAGCTTGCTTATCTACAACTGGGCCAAGACTTTAAATCACAAAAATCCCTTTATATGCTGACTTTGGGAGGCCCACTTTAGTTGGGGTCCCCCCATTTTTTATCCTTAAACACAAAGACTAATTCCATCCTGGCTGGTGTGATGTGTTGCCTCAGTGGTGGCTTACGCTACCCAAGGGAGCCTGAGAATTTCCTGCATACTTCTCTGGATACAGTAGAGGTAAAAATACAAGTTTAATCTCCAGCAGGGCATTCTGCTACAACCTCTTGTCTCAAAGGTTAAGGTGTTACAGGAAACATTTGTGACATAGAAGATGCAATCATAAGCACTGTTTTCATTACATAGCTAATATCTTCTGTGAGGATTGGTGGGAATGACAGTACTTGGGGTGTGCACTGTGATGTACCCCCTTTAGTGAATGATTGGTTGACCCAGCTGCTATGAGTCATGTTGAGTCTTCTGCATCTTCAGGAACTGCCTCAGCAAGTAGGGACCCTAGCTCAAACCCATTCCTGGGGCAGCTCATGTCCAGTGACTAGTCAATGTGACAGTGTTAAGTTTGGGCTATTTTAGCTCATATGGGGACAAGTGTGAATGGCCATTCCAGTTCCAGAGTTCCCTACGGAGCTGAGGTCTTAGCTCTCTTTTACTAACAGTGTCCTGGGCCCCTCACTTTTGGATGACTTTGTGATGAACTCACACCCACTTTGCTTCCATTTTTCCTCTTCTTCAATCCTGCTCCAAGGGGCTCTCTCCTTGGCTTCCTGGGATTGCCTGTTTGGTACAAGTGTGTTGTAGTTCTGCTTAGAATTTAAAATGAAAGTTCATAGACTGTGTGGCAACAGGTTTCCTTTTGTCAGCAGAAATATTCCCCACCTCTTAGCAATCACTTTATATGAATACAGTTATGCACTCACTGCATAATGATGTTTTGGTCAACGATGAACTGCATATAAGATGGTGGTCCCCTGACATTATAATGGAGCTAAAAAATTTATATCATTTAGAGTGACTGTAGCTATTGTAACATCATAGCACAACACAGTATTCATGTATTTGTGGTGATGCTCATGTCAACAAACCTACTGCACTGACAGTCATTTAAGAATAGAGCCCATACAATTACATGCAGTATATAGTACTTAATAATGATAATAAAGGACTGTGTTACTGGCTTATGTATTGACTCTAATATAATTTTAATAATTATTTTTGAATGTAGTCTTTCTACTTATAAAAATATTTGCCCTAAAATAGTATGTTATATTACCCCAGCAGCAGCCTCATATATTTTGCATTTACTGCATCTCTTGATTGCATCATTTTCTCTTGTGCTTGGTTTAATCCTGTGTGGTTTTATAAATTTAGTGTAGCCAAACTGTACAGTGTTTATAAAGTCTACAGTAGTGTACAGTAGTGTCCTAGGCCTTCATGTTCACTCACCACTCACTGACTGACTCACCCAGGGCCACTTCCAGTCCTATAAGATCCATTCATGTTTAAGTACCCTATAAAAGTATACCATTTTTATCTTTTACCATATATTTACTGTACCTTATCTATGTTTAGATATGTTTAGATACCTGAATACCATTGTGTTATGGTTGCCTACAGTTTTCAGTGCAGTAACATGCTGTACTGAAATGATAGCTTAGAGCGATAATCTATAACATATAGCCTAGGTGTGTAGTCTGCTATACTATCTAGGTTTGTGTAAATGTGCACTGTGATGTTCACACAATGAGAAAATCACCTAACAACATATTTCTAGAAATGTATCTCCAGGTGACACATGACTGTACATTCTATTCTTCACTATTGTTAGAAACAATGCATGCATTAATTATCCTGGAAATAATAAATCCTTGATAACTAGTGGTCTCAGAAATGAATAAATAACATACTCAGAATCACCTGATAATGATGATAATAATACTTATAAAATTGTTTACTATTTATTTTAAATAGTTGTTTACTTTCCTATTTTTAGAAGTTAGAATCAAGAATATTAGCAAATATGAAGATTTACTGACTTGAGCTTTTCCTGTTGTATCTTCCCTTGTGAGAAGACTATTTCTGAGCACTGAAATAGTCAAAGACAGCATCAGGAGGGAAAGCTGAAAGGAGACCTGGGTAATGTGGCAATAGATAACTACAAACCTTCCAAACTGAGTGCGAGCAAGAGCATGAATGGGAATAAGTGACCAAGAGCTGTGCCGGGGTTGGTGACCAATACTTGGGAGAAACAGAACTCTATATGTCTGTGTGTTGTGTATGTGCTAAAGCTGGCTTGGGCTGTGTAGTTTAGTGAGGGGGCAGTGAAGTTGTAGAACTCTGCTGAGTTTCCACAGAACTTGGCAACACCCTTCAGGGCTTGTATTTCCCTGCTGCCCAGGATTCCACTGGCTTCTGGGAAGATGTGGAATACAGAAACATTAAGAGGTGGGACTTAGATTTCTCAGAGTTTCAATAGTAGCAATTCTCCAACCTTCTAGTGAAGAAGAGAGGTGGTGGCTTTCGTGCACCTATACCTAGAGTTGCAGGCTTAGGGGTGCTAGGGAGATACAAGGAGAACATGTAGCATCCTGGGAACCCTCCATCTCATTATTTAAACTCAAGAAATGGCTCCTCAGAAGATCAAGCCAATAGAAGGGGCTGGACACAGTATGACATTTTTCTAAACCACCTTAAATCTATTTTTGTGTTTTTTTTTTAGCGTGAGGTATAAATGAATAAAAGAACAATACCCCAAGAATTGTGCTCATGAGGACTGTAAGGGGAGGGCTTTGAAAATAGAAAAGAGAAGTCTTTAGATTATTAATTCTATTAGCTAATATTAATTTCTCAGATTTACAGATTGCTTCCTATGTGCTAAGCACTGTGTTAATTGCTTTACACACCACATCTCATTCAATCACTATTCCTATGATGAAGGTACTGTTATTACCCCAGTTTCACAGGTATCTAAACTCAAAATTTGTGATTTAGGTTGGGTTTTTCTCCAGAATCAGACCCTGAGCCAAGATTTGAGTGTAAGTTGTAAATGTAAAGTGGTGATTCCAGAAGCCACCAGGAAGGAATAAAGGTGGGAAGTGAAAGCAGTAATGACAAGGTGATTGTAGTGGGCAACTAGGAACCCATCCTCCTGGGGAACTATGGGAGACTATAAAATATGTCTCAGTTGTCCTATTCAAAGACAAGGGTGCTGAAGGATTTGTTCTCCATTTCCTGATCTTGTTGACTGAAGACTTCTCTGGGGAATCTCGACTTTCTTGGAACCTCTGTCCTGCCCTGTGAAAAGTGGCATTTGCTTCTGCAGCCAGAGAAAACCCTTTGGCTTCTTGCACATTCTTGCAGTAAGGAGATGACAGCTTGAATGGGAGTGAGTGCCCAGTGCACACAAGCAGGGAACTGGCAGCATCTGCTGCATTAAATACTTGCCCAGGGTCACAGTGATGGAAAGTTGTGGAGTTGCAATTTGAATCCAGTCAGCCTGACTCCAAGGGTGTGTCCTTGACCTCTATGCTCCCTAGCTTCTCTCTTGGTGGAAAACAGCAGACATATAGACAGTGACTTTTCTGGTGACTCATTTTAAATGGTGTTAAAATGATTCACTCTAATAAAAGAAAAGCCATAGCTCCCACACCTTGAAAGAACACCAGCGAATTTGCAAAATAAATACATTGGGACACAACCCCAAGCTGCTGCTGTTTTAGAAAAATGCTTCCCACAATTGCCAACCTGCTGCTCAGGAGGCCCTCAGAGACAGGCACTGCTCTGGGTTGGCTACATCCCCCCTGAGAGGGTATGATTGGCCCCTGCCCAGGGGTAGGGAGTGAGATCATAGGCCCTGTGCAGTGCCTCACTTTTGAGAGCTTGGTGAGCTTTGTCATTATAAATGCCTTTAATGGGCTGCAGAGAACTAAAGGTGAAAACACTATGTGTCCAATGGGCCAGGACATATGGCCTTGGTCAGCCCAGTTTATGGCCCTCAGGCCCCCAAGACACATGTATGTAGGCTAAGGAGGTGGGCAGTATTAAAAGCAGAATCCAGACACTGAAGAAGGAGGGGAAAGAGGCAGGGCAGGTGATGGAAAGGAGAGCTTGACAGCAGGGCTCTGTCATTTGCTGGAGAAAGCTTTGGGCCTCAGGAAAGCACAAACCCCATGGAGGCAGAGGAGATTAACCTTGCTCCTCTGGAGAGAGCCTTTCAAATCTGGCCTCAGGCTATATGCAATCTGAATCAGCTTCAGAGCACAGGGCTGCAGTGGGCCCACTGGAGAATCTAGACTCCCCTGTTCAGTGGTGGAAAGCTTGAAAGAGGCAGCCTCAGGGACACTCAGAGCCTGAGGAGAGGTAGGAACTTGGTGCTGGCAGGGCCTTCAGAGAGCATGCAACCCAGCTAGTATTCTCAGATAGAAACTGAGGCTCAGCTGCCCAGCCCATTGTTGCTTGGTGGCAGAGCTGGGAATTCAAAACTAAAGCCAGAGAGGGGCAGGCTGAACAGAAATCCAATGCGGCCTCTATCCCTATTCTCCTCCTTAATTCAGCTTTCTTTTGCTGGTTTATTCCTTCCCTTCTGCTTCTAAGCTGTCAGTTTCCATAGTGGATGAAATTCAGAACAGGTAGAGAATGCCTCACTGATCTTCCTGGAAGTATATATTCTTTGAACCAGTCTCATCAGTATGATGAAGAAATAGAGAACAGATCTAATCTATTGGTGTGTTTTTCTAATTACCAGATTGATTTACCAGAGAAGTCTCCCCAGGAATTTGACTTCTCTGCAAGGTCTTTGCAAGTTCTAATTTTTTTCTCTTAAAAAAAAGTCCAGCCAAATCCACACAGATTTGGGTGAACCAGGTCCCTCTAATCAGGACACAGAGCTTATTTGTTTTCTAATAGAACCTGAATAGAATTTAACACACAGCCATTCGGTGTGGAGTGCATTCATATTTTAAATTAACAAATTAGGAGCTATTTTGCTCCCCTTTGAATGGCAGTCATGTGGACCTGGTTCCTTTTCGGCCAATTTAGTCAACTCAGATGATTTTAATTATAACAGTCATGAGCATGAGAAATTTCTGCGTCTGACAGCTTTGCGACCGGGTCCATTGACTCTCATTTAAAAGCAAGTTCTCCCTGAACAGAGATCTCCAAGGGCACTAGTGGGCATCAGGAGAGAGGTTGGGGACTGTGCCCTTGGGCACAGGCAAAGAAGAACCTCATTTTCCATTTCGAGACCCATTAGTTCTGATTACAAGGTTGCCAGTTCTCCTGGGCTCCACCTTTACATTTTTAAGAAGTGGTGGCTCTCACAGGAAGCATGAAGGAAAATGGTTTCAGCTCTCAAGCACACTCAGCCTCCTCATCATCATTTCCTCAGAAACTTGTCCATGCTCCCATGCTTCTCAAACTTTAACATACACAAGATTCCCCTCTGGATCTCGTTAACACGTAGGTTCTGATTTGGTTAGCTCGGCATGGGGCCTGAGGTTCAGCATTTTCAACAAGCATGCCAGTGCTGCTGGTCCATGAATCATACTTTGAGAGGCAAGGCTTTGGCTGGCTTATCCGGTTCTGGGAAGCATCAGGGTCTAGAAATGGGCAAGTTGCTTGAAACATGCTCACATAAAGCTCAGGTGTGGTAGTGTCTAGGTTTGGGTGTGGGAAGAGAGGTGGAAGGGAGTCTTTGTTGCAGTCACAGTATCTCCTTGGTGGTACTGCGGTGCCAGTGACATCCCTACTTTCCCTGACACACTTAAGTCCTCCCTCAGCACATTCCCAACAAGGGGGTTACCCTAGCCCTCAAGGCATCTTCAGTGACCTTGGCTGACTATTATGGAGCAATTGACTATGTGTGTGAAGGGCTAATGATTGGACTGCTTGAATAGAGATGTTTGGGGGCGGTCAGAAACTTTGTGGGGGTTGATGGAGCCAGGAAATCACTTGGGGATAGAGAGAGTCCATTTTGGAAACAAATCTGTCCCCTAGCCCTCCCTGTGCTAGCAGAATGGATGCTGAATTAGCAAAACAGAGAGAACCCAGGAACACAATGTTCCCTTAGAGGTTGCAATCAAAAGGGTCCCAGCCCCCCACCCCCTGCTGAGAATCCTGTGAATTTATGATGTGTCGACAGTTTGAGCCCCAGCACATAGCAGTCTGATGGTCTACAATTAAGAGTGTGTGCTAAGCCCCTCCTGATTCCTCCATCATGTATTCATGGAATTTATGTTGTATCAGCAAAATGAGCCATGTGCACATTTGGGGCAGGAATTTTAGAACTATGATGTAATTATCCCCAGAGAGGTAGCCATGAGAGGAGAAAAGAATAACAGTAAAGATGAATTAAAATTCCCAAACCTATTTAAATATGGATATAAAACAAATAAACTATGTATCATGATTATTTTCATGACATTTTTGAGACTATTGGAAATTTAAACAGTGTATATTTGATTACATCAAGAAGTTTTTGTTAATTTTTGGGTGTGGTAATACAATTATGGCTATGTTAAACAGAGAGTCCTTGTCTTTAGTGATCTGTGCTGAAGTATTTATGGGTGAAATGATATGATGTTTGGGACTTGCCTTAAAATAATATAGGGATAAGAGAAGTAGATGAGGGTATAAAAAAAGATTGATCATGAGTTGATCAATCTTCTTAAATTATTATTGAAGTTGTGTGATGGGTAAATAGGGGTTTATTATATAATTCTATCTATTTTTATAGGTTTCAAATTCTTCCTCTTAAAAAGTGAAAACAAGTCTAGGTTACATCATTCATTTTGCTGATACCACATACATTCCACGAATACATGACAGAGAGGACAGGGGAGAGGAGAGGAAAGGAGTGGTATTTCCAATATCGTATAAAAGATAATACCATTGTCTCCTCTACCCTTTGGGAGAACAATGATTGGAACATAATAAAACAATCTGGTTACACCTAGGTGATGTACTACAATGGAAATGAATGAGACTTCACTTTTGAAGCGTATGTGGAGGATTAGTATTTTACTCTGTCTGGGAGAAAACACTAGTCTGTTCTGGCCTATGTCTCCAGAGCTCTGAATTATTTCACTCATCTTTCTCTGTGGATATCCTTCTGGCTTTTCAGGTGAATAGGACCTTGTGGGTCATAGTATTTATTTATTTGACCCTTATCCCCACCCAAGGCTGGTAGACCAGCTGACCTTAACAGTATTAGAGGCGAGATCTGAGCTGGGAAGGTGGACTACACCGTGTCCAACATAGTCAAAGCTATCCCAGTTCAAAATTATTATTGAACCTCAAACTAAGTTATCTAGGAAATGGTGAGCAAAAATGGATCACCAGGTGACTAGATCAGATGGCCATGTGACTAGGTAGGTAAGAGGAAAAGAGATGAGTTTCAGAAATTTTAGTAACTACTGAATTTAGTAAATTCAGTAATTTCAGGGTCACCAAGCTTCCAACAATCACACTATTAGCAAAAATTAACCTGGTTCAGGTTTAAAGATAACTACAGCTAAAGATTATTGAGCACTTATTATGAATCCAGTGCTGTGCTACCACCGTATATGTTTAGTACCTTCAAAGTTGGTATTAATATTTTTCCTACTTTCCAGATGAAGACACTGTGGCTTAGAGAAGTTAAGTGACTTGTCAAAGATACACAACTAGTAACAGTCAGGATCAGGGTCCGAATGAGGGTGAGGCAAGTGAAGCACTTAGGGGGCAAAATGTAAGGAGACCCTCACTGTGAGGGTTAGGCAAGTACTGATCATTAAATTTTGCATCCAGGCAACTTATTTGCCTGATCCCAGTCGTATTTAAACCCAGGTCTGTGCAACTTGAGCATCTACATTCCTAAATGAATGTTCATGTATTTCTTTTTCTTACTAGGGGATTGTTGGGTGGGGTGAATGAGGAGATATAATTGAGGGAGCAAGAATTCTAACTTGAAAATTGGTGGGGAAAAGAGGGAGGAATGGACAATAATCCTTTGTATTCCACCCTGACAAGCTCATCCTTGAACTTGACATTTTAGAATTATAGTTTTAATTGTATATAAGAGAGACAACTAGATGACACAAACCAGAGGCTGCATAATGTAAAAGTCATTAGGGACTTTACTACACTCTTGAAGTCTTTGGTGTGAATGAATGGCCTGTGGACTCCAGGATTTTGATTCTGAAGAAGTAAAGGAACCTGGGAATCTGTTCTTTCTATGAAGCTGCAACTTGCCCGTCCCATGATTCTGGATACTGGAAGCCTGAGACTTTTCTACCTGAGCCTGTCCAGGCCAGGATCTCTGCAATAGAATACCAGGTATTGGCTTCTTCAAGGCCTTCACTTCAAACTTCCAGTAATCACTATAACTTGCACTATGGTTAGTCCTGGTAAATAGGGGCTTCCTACTCTTTGTGGCTATTTTAAAATTAGACAAAGACTTTTTCCAAGGTCTTTTGCCCTATACACTGCTGGTGGAAAGGTAAATTTGTTCAGCCCCTTTAGAAGGTTGTTTAATGATATCTGCTGAAGTTAAACCTAAGCTTATGACCCAGCCATTTCACTTACAGGCATTTGCACAGAATCTTCAAAGCAACAGCTTCATTCATAATGGCACCAGACTGGAAACAAGCAAAATGCCTGTCAATGTAAAAATGGAGAAATAAACTATGGACTACTATACAGCATTGAAAAAGAAGGACCATGGATGAATCTTATGGGAAAAAAAATATTGAGCAAAAAAGCAAGACACAAGAGTATAGAATGTATATATGAGTTATTCCATTAACATGAAGTTCAAAAAGAGGCAAAACTAATTTATGCTGATAAGAATGAAAGCAATGGTTACCTTTGGAGGGTTATTGATTGGGAATGGGTGCAAGGATATTTCTTAGGCTACAGATAATGTTGTATTTCTTAAGAATTGAATTTAAAAACTATTCAGTTTTTCATTTGGAGAATATTTACATTGCCTCTCCAATTGCTCAAGGTTCTCCAATTGCTCAAGGTTGCAAACAACAGATTCCACTCTAAATTGTTTAAGCAAAAAGGGATTTATGAAAAGACATAAGTAACTAATGAATCTCTATGAGGGCTGAAGATTTGGTGGCCTTGCATACTTCAGAGCCAGAGCAATGCAGCCAGGTCAACTTAACAGTAAACAACAGCTAGAGAATGTTCTAGCTGAAACATCCCTGACTCCTGTGATTACAACTCAGCCCCTTTGATCCTCAAGACTGGATGCCAGAAGCTCTGCTCTGGCTATTCCAATCAGATGCCTCTGTCATAATTCTTGCCAGAAGATCTGATATCCTTGCCTGGGTCTGATGCCTCATATTGCTCACATCTGCATCCAAATCTTACTGAGTATTATTAATTGGTGGTATTCAGGTCACATGACTTATATTCAGAGCACATGACTATAGAGCAAGTGTGTCAAACACATTTTTACTGAGGGCCACATCAGCCTCATGATTGCCTTCAAAGGGCCGAATGTAGTTTTAGGACTATATAAATGTAACTATTCCTTAACAGTTAAGTGAGAGTTTGGCACTGCTGCTGGGTAGAAACAAGGTGCTGGGCCGGATAAAACAAAGTAGAGGGATGGATTCGGCCCATGGGCCTTGTGATTGCCACCTGTGCTATAGAGGATCCCTAGAACTATAGTTTTTAGCTCTAGGGCCCTATAACAGAGAAAGGCAAACTCAGGGTTATTGGAATGAATGTAAAGTGAGCCAACCATGCTTCCCTTTTGCCATTTTCTTTTTAATGGGGAACTCAGCAGTCAGCACTGAGCAAGTGGTCCATCAAAGTCCTTGTCTCTAGAGGGGAAGATGGTTGCCCTGTTTCCATGGTCTTGTACACATTTACTCTTGTAGAAGTCTCTGCCATACTCTGAAGTTGGCCTTGGTTGATTCCAGATAAATTCCTTCACATGATTGGCTAGGAAAGACCAAGTCACTGATTTGGAAAACTCAGTAGAACCACAGGCCAAATTTCAGAAATTAGAATAACTCTCAGGATACCTCAGGAGATTCTGTGAGTATACTCTCCTCTTATTTTCTGAAAAATTCAGAGCCTCTTTGACAATTCAGAACATACTTGACAATACTAGCTGATTTTCACCAATGCAATAAGATAGATAAATTTATGTTCATTAACACATTTCTTAAGGATTGAACTATATTTGTATGGGAGCGTCTTGAGAAGCCTTTTGGGATAGAGGCAGAATTGGGGTGGGAAAACTACTCTTCAAGAGCAAAGTAGATGAATCTATTTGTGTCTGAGGGGAGCTGGTGTAAGGGATAAAGAAGTGTGGAGAGAAACGACCAGATGACTGAGACCAGAGGCTGCATTATATAAAGTCATCAGACACTTTACTAAATGCATGAGGTCTTTGGTGGGAACAAATGTCTTGTGGACTCCAGGATTCTGATTCTGAAGAAATGAAAGAACCTCATCATCTGTACTTTTAACAACCCTCTTGGTTATCATGATGCAGTTGGTTTGGGGAACTAGTGATGTGGAGGTCCTGCAAAGAAATATTGAGAGTATGATAAACCTTGTTAGGCTGATATGCTTCCTCTCCAAGCAATTTTTCAAGAGGCACTCACCTCCCACATTTTGTTCAGCTCTTCCCAACCTTTCTCCCCACAGTAAGGCATTGCAGAGAATAGAGGGCTCTGCAGAAATATATGTTTCCAGAAAACAGATGCTTTCCCAGTGTGACATAAATTTTTTTTTGGCTTTAAGTAATAGGTTAGCACACTATATGTGGTTTAAATAATGAGAACATTTAACAATAAATCTGGGTGTAGGATTGGTTAATTCAGCTTTTTAGATAGGTCATTACCATTGGAAAATCTTCCCATCTTTCTCCACCATCCTCAGAATATTGCTTTTTAGTTTTTCAGCTTGCCTACACATGATCAAAAAATGGCTGCCACAGCTCCAGACATCATATCCTTACCCAATTACGTCCAATGCAGGGCATAAAGAGGAGTTCTTCATTATACACCTTTTTCAATCAAGGAGGAGCACCCTCCTCAGAAGCAACTCAGAAATATCTTCCTTAGTTTCTGTGTTGTCACCACAAGGGAGCCTAAGAAAGGGAATTTCTGGTAGTTTCAGTTTTTTTGGGTAGGTAGGCTTTGACAGGAAGAAGGAAGTGGGAGAAAAAGGGCTGTTGGAGAGGCAACCAACAGTGTTTGTTGTAGCTCTCTGAGTAACAATGAAAGTGTTCAATGGTTTTAACAGTTGTGTTTCCACCACCATACTTTTTATGTAGGCTCAGCATAGAGTATATAAAACAGAGCACTCAAAGTATTAGTGAATTTGTGCTCCACTGTTAACTGACTGTGAGTTCTTTGATAAGTCACACCCTCAATCTCCTTTTCTGTGAAATGAAGACCTTTCCAGCACTAGGCTTTAGCATCATGATATCCATTACAGCACTGAGGTTTTACAACTGTGTCTCTGCATTTTGGGCAGTTTGTTTTTGATTCCATTTCTTCACATCCAGATGTCAACTATTACTGCTGTTGTCATTAAGCCAGCAATTACCTCCTTCTACCTTTTTATTACTAATCTGTTCTGGGTTGAGAAATCAAATAACCAAGTTTGTTAGAAATCTGCATTGAATGTGAGTCCTTAAGCTCTGAATGAGGGACCAGGAAGTTTCCAGTGTTAGTACAACATCTAGAGTGACTAAGAGATGTTTTTGTGAGGAATGGAATGATCTATTTATTTACTTATTTATTTATTTTATTTTTAAAGAATCAAGCTTACAGAAAAGTTACAAAACTACTACCATAAATTCCTATATATACAAGTCATCAGTATTTAATAATTCTTAACTTTTTATATTTTTTCTCTGTCTCTGTCTCTTTCCTTTCTCTCTCTGTGCTGTTTACACACATACATACATACATGTATGTTATTATCGTTATTGTTGCTACTACTATTACTGTTGTTATTGTATGGCTGAACCACCTGAGAATAAATTGTAGACATCATGATATTTTAATCCTAAATACTTTTGCATGTACCTCATAGGGACATTCTCCTATGTTATCACAATACAATGATCAAATTCAAGAAACTTGACATTTGTACAAGACAGAGATTCAGAAATTTGACATTGACACAACTATTGTTTACTACATAGGCCTTATTCAAGTAGTGCCAATTGCCCCAATAGTGTGTTTCACAGCATTAATTTTTTGATCCAGGACCGAAACCTAGATCCTGTGCTTATTTTAATCAGAGACCTTGTAAAATTACTATTGAGTTGGGGTCTGTGTTCTGAGAGCTGAGGGTGCTGAACAATTCATCTGCAGATAATGAGTGCCTCTAATAGTTGACAGCTACAGAGGACTTTAAACTTTTTAAAAACTTCTTTCACTTACTTATCTCATTTGATCCTTACAACAGTTCTATAAGGTAAATAAGGCACAGGTTAACATTTCCATTTTATGGATGAAGAAGCAGAGTCTCAGAGTTCAAGCCAGGAAATCTGTGGTATAGCCTTGGCTTTACACTAAGTACATGGGCCTTTCCTCTACTCTCCAGCAGATTAATGGGCAGATGAGAATTTAGCCAGGCCTCACTTCTGTGGGAGTTTGGCCCTGCTGTGGATGATACCACCTGTCTCCCAGTTGACATTAGTCCTTCTGGTGCCAGGGACTAGACAAGCAGAGGTCTAGAAGAATGCCAAGGTAGGCAAGATAGAGGCAAAGGGGGAGAGTCCTTTCCACTCCCCTAGTCCCTGACTGCAGTGTTACTCAATAACATTTGAGCACCACAGTAGGCCAATGCTGGGTTCAGAGGCCAGTTTCTTCATATCCTACAGGAGAAAAGCCTGGCCTGATGATTCTCATGGTCCCTTCCTGTCACATAGTCCAGAATGCTTTGGCTGCTTTATCCATAAGCCCTTTGTCCCTTATCACTTTAGTTCACTCCCCTGCGCTTCCAGCTGCCAGCACCTCTGTAGCTCTCTGTCCAAGGGCTTTTGCTGTGCCTTTACATACAGCAAGAGAGAATTGGTGCCAACCTTCAACCCCTGACCCCTCTCCCTGGGAGCAAGCCAATACATTGGTTGGTAAATATTCCAGCTTCCTCTTCCCCCAGATGGGCAAACTCTGAGACATGGGTACAAAGTGCAGTCCTCAAACTGGTGCCACTCTGGGATCTGTTCATTAGTGGTGTGTGATACATACAGAAATTGAGAATAAGCATTTAGGAACCTCCATGTTAATTTTACAAAGTAGTTATATATCTCCTGTACCTAATGATAATAAAAGATTAGGGTTTGTATTTTATAAGTCTTTGTTTTCTTATTTTTTCAGTAATTAATTTTTATTGTATATTCAAAAGTTTAAGGGGAAAAGTTTTGGTTCATGATGGCTTGAAAATTTAAAAAATAACCCTAATCCTTCACCATAGATAATTTGAGGAGAAATGTCCACCGTTTCCCAGTGTGGTACAGTGGGATTAGGCCCAGGTTGCCCCTACCACTGAGTAATGATGTTCTATTGGTTATTTTCCCTTATCTGTTTCACCTCCTCACTACCCTA
Source organism: Carollia perspicillata (assembly GCA_004027735.1). Classification (NCBI taxonomy): domain Eukaryota; kingdom Metazoa; phylum Chordata; class Mammalia; order Chiroptera; family Phyllostomidae; genus Carollia; species Carollia perspicillata. Next base: position 68,716 of record PVKM010000847.1, on the reverse strand, counting down.
CAGTGCTTCCTGAGGTATTTCCCTACATAGACTATTTACACGCAAATTCTTCTCTCAGGATCTGCTTCTTAGGGAGAATCCAGCCTAAGACAATGATTCAATTTCTTTCCAATTTATTCCAGAACCTAGTTACATCCTATGATTTTAAAGTGTTTGTACTTTTTAAATGAAATACCTAAAGTTTCTCCAAGGAAATACCTTTTAAAAATACAAGACTTCAAGAGAATTTAGAATAATTCAGGAGGCATTTTTTTCAATAATAAGAAACATGTATTCTCTTACATTTTAAGGACAGTCAGTGCTCAGTGTTGAGTAATTCAGTGGCTTTGCATTTCATTAGGTACCCAGGTTTTCCATTGAAAGGCATTTTCTACCCCTTCCATGTCTTAATTCATTAAAAAATTATGGATGAGACTTCTGGACTATGAGCATCTATAGTGATCTACACTTTAGTTTTATAAAAGCATTTACTTGCCCACTGTCTTCTACTCCTTTCTCCCTGTTTGGCCCCCACAAAAAGCTCAGGTATTGCATTTACTCTGTTTGCACCTATCTCCGCAGCCCAGGAGGTCTCAGGACCCTAGGAGAGACAAGGGCTAGGAAGCAGGATCATATACATTCTTGGAGTATTCTAATGCAGAGGATTTCAAAGGATCTGATCACAAATCAAAGTAAAGAGCCACAGTCTTGGCTTTGTTCCCTGTCTGCTGTTTGGATATTTTATATTATGCACGGTCTGGGGAGTACCCACAGTAGGGCCTGGTAGTTATAACCACAATCAATCAATCCTAACCTATTTTCAGAAACTGCCAGCCATTGGGACAACTTCCAGAACTATTGGAGCCCCCTTTTTTTCATTATTTAAAGACTGGTGAAAGGATACAAAAATACTAAACAAAAGGGTCAGGTTGACCAAGTGACAGGCTGGCTCAGAACTTGAGGTCCAGGCTATCAGAAGAACATTAGCACCTTGATCTCTGAGGCAAGGCAGGCAGACTGGGCACCCAGGCATCGTTTTATCCCTGTCAGTGTAGGTAACTCTGGGCAAGCCTCACAGCTCTAGTCTAATGCAGAAAAGATGTCAAAGGGACCAATGAGACATTTAATACTGGTTGCTCTATTGCCTTCCCAATCTAGAACCTTACCCCTAGCCAAGACACAGTAATCAATATTACCAAATGCTGTAAGCAGTGGCCCAGAATAATACCAGTGGTTCAGAACATGTATGCACAGCAGCATAGTTAGTAAAGGGGAGCAATAAAGCATTGGCCTACATTGTCACCTTCAGACTAAGGGTGCCACATGAAATACAGGATGGCTAGGTACATGTGAATTTCAGATAAACAAATACAAGTTTTTAGTATAAGTTTATCCCAAATATTGCATGGAGTATACTTACACTAAAGGAGAAGACTGATTGTTTTTCTAAGATTCAAATGTAACTGTCCATCCTGTATATTTATTTGCTAAATCTAACAACCATACCTTGGATCCCTGTTACCATTTCTGCACATCCCTCCCCTCATCTTCATGTGGTTTCATTCCCAATGGACTGTACCTGTGATTCTCATTTGCAGGCCTGCTCTTGGGCTGCCAGAGCTACTTTACTTGCAGATGTAGATAGTGGAAATGCCTAGGAGTTTACATACCCCATCCTACCCCAGTGTGGACTTTAGCCAACCTCCAATGATTCTTGGGCACAAGACTTTGAAATCCCAGTTCTCTTGTCTTGGGTTCAGCAGGAGAAGTTCCCCTCTGCAGAGCTGGGCCCAACATAACACATACAGTTGGCTTCATCCCCTTGCCTGCCCTGCTTCCCCCAATTCTTTACCAGTTTCTACTGGAGCACTTCCTTTATAAGTCAGCTGCACTGGAATTTTCAGCTCAAGGCCTACATCTGGGAAACTCTGTCTTAGACAGCTAAGCAAGGCAGGGGTCTTTAGAGGATGGAGAGAGGGCTTGTAGTGAATTGTGAAGAGGGAAGGGAAAGGCAGTAGGGATGACTTCTGGGGAGAAAGGCCCTTGCTCATGCAGGAGAGGGAGGCAGTGAAATTAAGCTATCTTGACTCCTTCTTGGATTGGCCAGAGTTGGAGTGTTGCAGAGTTGGAGTGCCATTTGGCATCCTGAGAGGGGCCTGGGAACCTGTGTCCTTTGAGTGAACCCTCAACTGTCATAGATATTCCAAAGAGCAAGCTCATCTCAAGAGCCCCTTAGCCAAACATAGACCCTCATTCTTCATGGTTGCTCGTCTCAGTTCAGCCACTGGTAAGACTTGCAAGTGTTTAACATGCTGCCTGGCATATAGAAGGTACTCTGGATATGCTGGAGTAATTAATGACTAAATGGAGTTACTCTATGCCCTTATAGTCCATGAGCGATGCTTCTCTAAGGCATGCTGGTCAAACCCAGTTTCTCCAATATGCTAAAAATACACCAAGACATGGCACATTTAACAAGCCTCTAGATTCTTAAGAGCTGGGCCAGGGAGGCCATGCACAATGCTTTGCACAGTGGAGAGTAAGAGTAGGCAGTGCTGGACTAGTGCTGGACCAGCTCTGGTACCTTAAAAATGTAAGGTTATTCCCAACCTCAGCCATACATTGAAGTAACTGGAAAAGCTTTAAAAAAATCCTGACACTTGGTTCTCACCTCTAGGGATTTTGTTTTAATTGGTCTGGGCATGGGTCAAGCATCAGGATTTTTAAAAGCTTCCAAGAAATTCTTTATGCAGCTAGAGTTGAGAGCCACTGGACTAGAAAGCTCCTATGCCTGGATGGAATGCCTCAGGGCACCTTAGATTAAATGGGATGATGGTGTTCATGATGGTCAAGGCATTTGGTTAATTGGGCTCTATCATTTAAAATTCTGGAGTGTCGGCATTTAAGGAAATAAATGGTTCCTAGACTGAAGGGGGTTGTTCTGTTTCAGCAGTTACTAAAGTGGTTCTCAAACCCAAGCAGGCATCACAGTCACCTGCAGGGCTTATGAAAACATAGGTTGTTGGGTCCTGCCCCTAGAGATTAAAATTCAGTAGGTCCAGGGAAAGGCCCAAGAGTTATAATTTCTAAAAAATTCCTAGGTGATGCAGATGCTGATAGTCTAGGGAACACACTTGGAAAACTACTGAGTTATTGGGAACTATATTTAGGTCTGAGCTGCCCCCATCTCTCTCTCTTTTTAAAAGATTTTATTTATGTTTAGAGAGAGGGGAAGGGAGGGAGAAAGAGAGGGAGAGAAACATGAATGTGTGAGAGATACATCAATTAGTTGTCTCTTGCATTTCCCCAACTGGGGACCTGGCCCACAACCCAGGCATGTACCCTGACTGGAACTTGAATCAGTGACTTTTTGGTTTGCAGGCTGGCAGTCAGTCCATTGAGCCACACCAGCCAGGACTGAGTTACATCTCTGGAGAGTGCATTTTGCTTTTACTTATTCACTCCCTATTGGTTTATCCCTCAAAAGTGTCCTTAGAGTCTGTGTATTAGTTAGTTTTTGTGTGATCATGCTGTGTAACAAAGTTTCCAAATCTCAGTGACTTAAAACTAGAAACATGTATTTCATACTCACAGATCTGGAGGTTGGCTACAATTCAAGCTGGGCTAGATCTGGGTCTAAGCTTCAGTTTGGGTTCATGTGCCTCCACACAAATTCATCCTGAGACTCAGGTTGAAGAAGCAATGACTACCTGCAACAAGATCTTTTCAGAATGAAGAACAGAAGATTCAAGAGGTTTGGCAGAAGCTTAAAGATTTAGCTTTAACTGACACACTGTCACTTTCACTCATATTCCATTGGCTAAGGGAATTCACATGGCCAAGCTCAAAATCAGAGGATAGGGACATACACTTTGTCCATAGTAAACAGTGTCAGAGACAAGGAGTAAAGAAAAAATGATGGACAAGTAAAATGATCTATCATAGCCTGTTAAGTGTCAGGCTCCACATGAAGTTTGGGAGGGACCCAGTAAGATACAGCAGGGTGTGAGCCTCTGAGAAGCACAGATTAGCAAGAGAGACAGACAACGATAGAAAAGGGTGCTATACATGAGTTGTAGGAGAAACAAGCAGCAGAAGTGTGGAAGTGAGAATGACTCTCATGACTGGGGTATCTACCCTCCCACACTGTGTAACCAAGGTCCTTCGACCTGTGCCTAGGCTTCAGTTCTGGGAGCCAGGACTGTGTATGGGAAAAGCTGAGCTGTACCACAGCTGCAGGGCAAACAGAATTGGGTCTGTGCCTGAGCTGGGGCAAGTGTGTTCCAGAAGTCTAAATTACCTAGTCCAAAGCAGAGAACAACTAAGAAGGAGAGCTATCTTGTTTTCTGGCACAGAAAACAAGAAACATGAGTGAGCCCATTGAGGAAGTGAAGCCCATGGTTGAGGCAAGAGATTTGAAGGTAAAGGCCATTTGATAGGCAGCCTATTGCACTAAATTGGGGGATACTATGAAAGTCATCAAGTGGGAGGACCGGAAAAAGGAAGCAGATTGTGCAGCTTTCCTAGAGGAGAGGGCATTCCAACTGTGGGGTATAGCTGGTGAGTAGAAGTTTGTTAGGAGGTGGAGGTTAGATGGTAGGAAGGGGAGTGTCAGGGATTTGCTATAATTCCAGGAGCACACAGACCCCCTCCCTTGCCACAAAGTTCCTGCAATTGTTGTTATCTTTGACCCCCTCTTCCAGTAAGCCAGCATTCTGCTTGGTGCTCCAGGTTGCCCTATTGCCCACAGTTGTCTCTGTTTTATAGGTCACTGCAGTTTTGCCTCTGAGGTTTAAGGATTTTTTTCTCTTCAAATATTGTAATCACCATTTTATAATCTTTGATTATAGAATATGGAAAATCCCAGTAGTATAACTTAAACAATTTTCTGGGGACTGGAGCCTAGAACCAATGTCCCCAGTCTGGGGTTCATACATAAAATCTGCCAGGATTGTTGCTCTTCAACTGCTCTTACTGTGTTGGGGAGAGCCCTGTCTTCTGGGAGTCTTTGTGTAGCTCCCAGAGGCAGGGTCAAGTTTTAGCAGGCTTCTATTTTTAGAGAAGCACAGTAAATCCCCCAGGGTGACATGATTAAACAATCAAAGTTCTCGGAGTCAACATTCAAGGAATCTGGAAGCCCCCATGAAAATGAGACTTTTGGGGAGCCTGCCATGACATCCCTAAACTGATGAGTTGATTATGCCAGTAGGATCTCAACTCCATAAAGAAAGGCATTTGAGATGGAAGTAAAAGCTTGCTCAAAGGCAAAGGGGTAATCATGGTGCTGGGAGAACATGCTCAGTGAGACTGAATTGTCAGAAGTGGGGGTGGCTGCAGAGTGACACTGCATGATTGGGTAGGGGGAGGATGGTGGCTAAAACGGTTGGACTTTGTCTTGTAGGTGGTGGTAATCTTAAAAGCCATTAAAAAGAGGAAGTGGTATCTCCCAAACTTTATTAAATTTCTGCTGAAAGTCCCATGGAAGATGGAAGTACCTGGAGAAATAGAAGAAATCCCAGTTATGGCTATGTTTTTGTAAGCTGGGGAAGAGAAGATGCTGGAACAACTTTAATCTTTTCAGGAGGAATTTCGAAGTCAGCCTGCTACAGGGATGCAGCAGGTGATGTAAGGGAAGGAGCAGGCTGGATATTTTTCCCCATAATGGTGTCTTAGGCTTTGTGTGTTAGGTGCAGAAACACTTGCAAAGTAATCACATGAGATGAATTTCTATTTCCACCATGATATATGTTCACTCCCACTTTCCTTTAAAGACACAGCCCTCTCTTTTTGGCACTTTTGCTAGAGACATAGCTCTAAGAAATATTTCATGCTCCTCTTAATAACACCACACCAGACCCACAAAATGAAAAGAAATGATTTATGGCAACTGATTCCTGACCTCAATGTCATAGAGTAGTAGAGGATGCTTGGGATTGTGGAAAGCTGGATAGCTATGTCCAGATCTAAAAGGAGCCATTGGTTTCTCTGCTTTAGCTGCTGGGCCAGATTTTTTACTTTTGCAAAAAAGTAGGAAAATACTTTGATATAAAATCTTTCAATTTTGAAAAATTGGCTATTAATCCACATTTTCTTGGTAATGCTGTAGAGACCAGATGTGGAGTGTGGACCCCTGATTTGCGCCTGTTCCTCCACATCTTCAGTGGGGATGGTGCATTGTACACTTTCCCCATGAGTAACAACTTCAAGACAGATAGCTATGGTCCAGATATCATGGTTATATCAAAAGGCCAGAGGATTAGGATAGGCATGGGGGTCTATATGGTGGCCCACTGATAACAGAAGGGAGAAGAGGCCATTTGTTTCTGGTTTGGTTCATTCCATGTCCCCAGGACTGCTCCCATAAGGTGATGGGGCCAGCTCCCCTTGCAATAATGCCTAATATGCAGAAATCTAGATCAATCAAGATTCCACAGGGAGGAGGAAGGCAGGCACATAGAGGCCCAGATGCCTGACTAGAATCCACTGGAGCTGGGGGCTGCCAGGGTAGCTGTATTAGTTTACTATAGCTACTGAATCAAAATATGATCAAATAGATGGCTTAAAACAATGGAGATTGATTCTCTCACAGTTCTGGAAGCCAGAAGCCTGAAATCAACGTGTTAGCAGGGTCACACTGCCTCTGTAGGCTCTAGGGGAGGATCCTTCTTCAACTATGCCAGCTCCTAGGATTGTTGAAACTCCTTGGTATCCTTGGTTTGGAGATGCATCACTACAATCTCTGCCTTCTTCTCATGTGGCTGTCTTTCCTCTGTGTGTGTATGTGTGTCTCCAAATATCCCTCTCCTTATAAGGAACATCAGTAATTGAATTTGGACTCCACCCTAATCAAGTGTGACCACATCCTAACTTGATTACATATGCCAAGACTCTGCTTCTAAACAAGGCCACATGCTAAGGTTCTGGGTGGATATGAATTTTGAGGAGACATTATTCAACCCAGGACATAGGCCAAGTTGAATTCCTTACTTGTTCATCAGGTGAGCATCCAGAATAGATAGTCTGAAGTCCTATCAGGTCATGCTGAGGCCCAGCTTCATGTTTTAGGCAGGCATGTGCCCCTGATAGCCTGAAAGGGCAGGTTGGAACCCAGGTCCCCCAGGGGCCAGCAGAGCTGTGGGCAGTCTCTCAGAAGGGGGTTTGGGGTGGAGGGCAGGCCTGAGCTTACCTGGAAAGGCTGATGGGGAGGCAGTGGGCACTGTGCCCAGCGCTGGGCAGAGCATACCATCACCTGTCCCCACAGTTCGAGCAGTCTAGGTCTGACTCCAGGCTGTTGCTGGTTTTTCAGATCTGCACTGACAAGGTAAAAACAACTGGCACATGGCAAGTGTTCCTGCAGACAGCCTTCCAGTGGCCTGAGGATGAATTTCTGGGATGAGGAGCAAACATATAATTTGCGTGATGAAGTTTACTTTTGAGGCAACCCCCAGGGACTGAGAGAGCCTGTGCTTCAGATGTCATACATGCATATATATCCAGGACTTCCACATTTCCATGCCCTCAGAATCTTCTATTCTCCCTTACATAGACTTTGTGGACTTCCCCCTGCTTTTGTGCCCTCTTACTGGCTCTAACAGGAGGATGTCCGGTCTCATGGGCATAGGGAGCTGGGTCACATAGGAAAGGTGGCAGAGAGCCTAAGGAGCATACAGACCTCCTTTGGCAGTTTGGACCACTGAGGCAGAGGCTCTGGGGTTCCCGAGTTGGAGAAGACATTAACTACCACCAAATCTAACCTTCCTCAGAGCTTTAATTTCTCTCTTGGTGGCCACTTCTCAAGGTCACTCCATGCTTGAAAAAACCCCCATAGAGACAGGGCACTTGCTACCCCCAAGGCAACCCAATTCATTTTAGACAACTCTAATCTTTATCAAATTGGTCCTGATACGATGTCAGAATCTGCTTCCCTGGTACTTCACCCCTTAACCCTGGTTTATCCACCAAGGCCTAGTATACAAGTATCATTCACCAAATCATCAGCTATCAGAGCTGGACACCACCAAGGCCAATTACTCACTTTAAGTTCCCTCTCCTTCTTCTGATGCCACTTCTAGATGCACCAGACTTGGCCAGAGTCATCTGCTGCTTAGGCATTTGTCTTCTTTGAATAGTGTTTTATTCTTATTTTCCTGCCAAGCTTGGGTGCCTTTTCTGAAAAATTAGGTGGGCCTTGTCATCCCAGGAAGGAAAGGATGGTGGCAAAGGAGTTCTGTACAGATATGATGAATGGAGGACTCCTGGCCACACTCATGAGCCCAGGACTAGAGCGTGCTGGAGATACATCACCGCAGATAGGGTGATGGTGGAGGGTCTGTCCCCCACAAACCTGAGGTCTGCATGTGACCCATGGTTTAGACAACTGCTGCTCATCCTGTGCACACCCCTAGTCTGATATAAAAGCATACCTATCAATGTATTTATAGAACTAGTAAATAAAGAATAAATAGCAAGTTAAAGTAGGTTTTGATTGCATACGTGTTGGTAAAACCCAGCTGGAATAATTTGATTCATGCATGGAAAAATGCCTCTGAAGCAGGACCTTTTTTTAGTGTGCCTAAACTGAATCCCTCTCGCTGCAGATAGAATTTTATGCTTCTATAGTGTGGGTGCAAGACTAAGAATTAAAATCTAAAATGAGATTCCAACAGAAGTAATTATTTGCTCCCTTGAAATATACCAACTAGCCTTTTCCCAATCTTGCAGACAAAGCTACTGAATGAAAGAAGGGGTGAAATTGTCCTTTTTAGCAGCTGGCATCTTTCTGGAGGGGCATCCCCACCCCCATGTAAGGGAACAAAGACTCTGTCATCTGTTAGACCTCTGGACATAGCCCCACAGCACAGAGAGCTGTGTTTTTAAGCAAAATTAGCTGCCATCTGAATTTGATTTCTGTTCCCAGTATCAAGAGGCTGTGACTAATTTTATATTCTGCAAGTGGTTTTTGAGGAATAAAAAAATGTATACTTCCCACCCCCAACCACCCACTCCTTTCAATAAGGGTTTCCCTTTCCCAAGATGTCAGATTGCTTTACAGACATTGCCACTCACTTGTTATGGAAGATTCTATGTGAAGTTGGCATGGAGAAGGCATCATTACTCCTGTTCTAGGCTAATCTCTGGTTTAACAAATCTGGATTTATCTCTGACCCATGGCTACTGATAGCTGCTGCTTTTCCTGCCTGTGATGCCCTCAGTTACACATACACACAAATGTGTGCATGCACACATTCACACACATACACATGCATATACACAGCCTCAATATGGTGACTGTAAGAGTTAGTTCAAAAAATACTTTTGGGTTAGATACTGAGTGGGCTGGTGAAAAGATGGAAAGAAGCTCTAAAAATTAAAAGCTGTGCTTAGAGGCTTTGACCCCAGATGGCAGACTCCCAGAAAACATTCCTTTACTGCTCTTGCAAATTTTTCTTTTACTTTGATACATGGTCTACCAATTAGTCATCCAGTTGAATTCTTAAGATTTGTTTTCTAATATATTTTATTTATTATGCCATTACAGTTGTCCCTTTCCTCCTTCATTCCCCTCCACCCTACACAACCCCTCCTACCCACACTCCCCCCTTTAGTTCATGTCCATGTGTCATAAGTTCTTTAGCTTCTACATTTCCCACACTACTCTTGCCCTCTCCCTGTCTATTTTCTCCCCACTATCTATACTACTTATTCTTTCTACCTTCTCCCCTGCCTCTTCTCACTCCCCTGTTGCTAACCTTCCAGGTGACCTCCATTTCTGTGGCTTCACTCCTGTTTTAGGTGTCCATGTAGTCTGCTTTTGTTTTAGGTGTGGTTGTTAATAACTGTGAGTTTGCTGTCCTTTCTCTGTTCCTGTTTTTTATCTTCTTTTTCTTAGATAAGTCCCTTTAACATTTCATATAATAAGGGCTTGGTGATGATGAACTCCTTGAACTTGACATTATCTGAGAAGCGCTTTATCTGCCCTTCCATTCTAAATGAAAGCTTTGCTGGATAGAGCAGTCTTGGATGTAGGTCCTTGCCTTTCATGACTTGGAATACTTCTTTCCAGCCCCTTCTTGCCTGTAAGGTCTCTTTTGAGAAATCAGCTGACAGTTTGATGGGAACTCCTTTGTAGGTGACTGTCCCCTTATCTGTTGCTGCTTCTAGAATCCTCTCCTTCATTTTAATCTTGGCTATTGTAACTATGATGTGCCTTGGTGTGTTCCTCCTTGGGTCCAACTTCTTTGGGACTCTCTGAGCTTCCTGGACTTCCTGGAAGCCAATTTCCTTTGCCATATTGGAGAAGTTCTCCTTTATTATTTGTTCAAATAAGTTTTCCACTTGTTGCTCTTCCTCTTCCCCTTCTGGTACCCCTATAATTCAATGTTGGAATGTTTAAAGATGTCCTGGAGGTTCCTAAGCCTCTCCTCATTTTTTTTTTGAATTCTTGTTTCTTCCTTCTTTTCTGATGGGATATTTCTTTCTTCCTTCTGGTCCACTCCATTGATTTGAGTCCCAGTTTTCTTTTCATCACTATTGGTTCCCTGTGCATTTTCCTTCATTTCACTTATCAATGCCTTCATTTGTTCATCTAATTTGTGACCAAAATCAACCAATTCCATGAGCATCCTGATCACCAGTGTTTTGAACTGTGCATCTGATAGGTTGGCTATCTCTTGCTTGCTTAAAAGTATTGGCTCTGGGGCTTTGAGCTGTTCTTCTATTTAAGTCATTTTTGGTCAGGTGGTGCCTGCTTCACATGGGTGGCGGAGCCTTAGGTGTTTACCTGGGCGGGGCAACCTAGTTGCTGGGTTGTGATGCTATCTGTGGGGGTGGGGTCAGAGAGGGAACAATGGTGCCTGTTCTGTGCTCTCTCAGATTTGTGTCTCCTCTGCTGCTTTCCATAAGCAAACTGGGCCCCCCTGGTGCTGGTTCCTAGGTGGGCAGGCCTATGCACGCTCTAGGACCTTGCAGGTCTCCCCAACAACCTCTTGTGTGAGGCTGGGAGTCTCTCCTGGCACCTTTTCAATTGGTGTTTGTAGGCTGTATTTCCTGTCACCGGGGCCCTGGGCTGCATGGTCCATCTCACTGCCAGTTCTTGACTAGTTTATCTGCATGCAAATGTGTGACCACCAATGGTCAATTACCCTGTTCACTTCCTCCCCACGTCTGGGGTCTACAAGCTGGGCACCAGTACCACCTACGGTCCCCATCTGCCAGGCACTGCCTTTTCCTGCTGCGTTCCCTCTCCGCAGACCGCCAACTCTGCACCTCTTACCGGTCTGGTTGAATGGTTGTCAGACTTCCGTAGTTCAATTTTCTGTTTTGCTTGTGTTATTGTTTATAAATCTTTTTTTTCTTTAATTTTGGTTGTGCAAAGAGGCACAGTGTTTCCACCTATGCCTCCATCTTGGCCGGAAGTATTAATATTTGTTTTTTTTTTTTTAAATAGGAATGCTTCTGAGAGGATGAAAGGGTTGCCAGTCCCTTACATTTTAGTAAGAATTAGTCCAACAAATTGCTTTCCTTTAAACACCTTTTTTTGGGTTCAGCTACAGTGGAACAATGAGATTTAGAGTGATAAAAAGGGGTGATTTTAGTAATAGTGCCTTGGGGATGGAAAGAATGTTACAGGAACCAAGAACTCAAATTACAGGACAGTGGGAGGGAGATGAGCGATGGAGAATGGATAAGAGAATCCTCCTCCACCCCCAAGCAGATTTCCGTTCTCCTAGCGCATTGCACAGACTCTGACATTTGGCTTCCAACACTTTCTAGTATTCAGATGCATGCAAAAGCTTTGGTGATTTGTTTAAGGAGACTAACCACCTTTTAAAACACTGTTTTTACAGGGATATTTGTTCCTAGTTCTCAACAACTGGCTTGTAAATGATTTTTTTTCAGTCAGTAATTTAGGCTGTGAAAATTACTTAGGCTGTGCACAAATTTAGGCTGTGCAATGACAAAACCAACATTCAAGAAGGCAAAAAGGAATCATGTGTCATAGTGAAAAAAGCCATTCTTCCAGATGTAGGGTGCATCACATCATTTCACAGATCAAGGAATGCTCTCAGTATGAAGACATCCATGAGCAGGAGCCCGCAAGGTCATGGTCAAGTGCTTTGTCACTTTAACTGACCATCCCGTCCTCCTCTCTGCCACCCTTTATTTTCAGTTCTTTCCTGATAGAAGTTTTCCAACTTGTGGCCTAGGGGGCACAAATCTTTGTCTGCTGCTAAGGACATCCCTGCAGATAGATGTTCTTTCCCACTAGAGGGAACTTCCAAGGAAACCTAATTACCCATATTCCAATGATTGCCAAGGCTCCAGCAATTGAAATGATGCATTGCTTGTTGTCATTAGGATGCTACTAGAATGGTCAGGGGTCTGCACCTGTGGTGGTTTCAGGACTGCAGGCAGAGGCAAGGATGAGGAGGAAAGAAGCCTTCACCAGACTGGGAACCTTGGACTGAAGATGCCCAGTAGAAGCAGTGATGATTAAGCATCAGTCTCAAGACTAGAGAGGATGTTTGTACTCTGGAGCAAGTGAATACCTGCAATGGTATGCAAAATGTTATGTGTACATTTTTTTGAAGGGGGGGGGGATAAGAGAGCTCATTGTTCTATCAGGTTCTCAAAGAGATCCTGACCTCTCCCCCAGAGATTAAACAGCTATTGGCATAGATAATAATTTTAGCGTCACAGGAAAAGTAAGTGGTTTCTTACCAGAGAAGATGCTCAAATGAGAAAGATATGTAGTGAAATTATTGCATTGATCATAATATGTAAACTATGCTGCAGTAACAAATTAGTGGTTTAATATAAAAAAGTTTATTCCTTACTCACACTTTGTGCCCGACATGGGAGAATAGGCCCAGTGCATTCACATAGATACCTAGGCTGAAAAAGTTTGAACCTCCTCATAAGTTTCTCCCATCACCACAGCAACAAGAAAACAAGGTGGCCCCAAAACTCACCATTAAGCTGCTGCCCAGGAGTGCTCATGTTTAATTGCCAAAACAAGTCACACAAACAAACCAGGAGGGGACTTGCTATCCAGCCATGTGCCCAAAAGGAGAAACAGAATATTTGTGAACAGCCCTAATGACTACCTCTGTGATATAAAATTTTTGAAAGAAAACCATAAAGTGTTGAGCTCATCCACTTTAAAGATTAAGAGCAAGAAACATAAAACTGTATTCAATAAATATAGTAGATAATAAAAAGAATTTCACTTCCATGTTATGGCCAATTAAGATAGAAAAAATTAAAAGGAAAGAGATTGAAAGAGAGTGAGGGGAAAAAAGTGGAAGAAAAGGAGAGAGGAAGGAATAAAATGGAAGGGGCTTTGTGACGATAAAGAGGAGGACAAAGTCAAAGGTCACAGAAAAATTGGTCTTTTCTACCACCTGAATCCCACATCTCATATCTTTTCATCCTGGCCTGTGGTGACCCTCTTGTGGCTCCAGGAGGTCAGCTCCTGCTGCAGTTGACCAGAGCTACAATTATACAACACAATACCCTGTCTATATGAGCTCTGGTTTCAATCATGCAATCACCTGTATGGCCAGGACCTCAGGACAGCAAGTTGTAAAACAGCATTAAGTAGTCATGACCAGGTATGTGCTCCTCCCCTTTCCTCTCATGAAGACTTTATTTGCTCTCTGATCCTGGTCTCAGTATCTCTCAAGGCATCTTCATGCTCCTCAAGGAATATGGTTTCTCCTATGTGGGTTCCCCTCCCATTACCACCACCCAGGTGGATATAGGCTGGGATGCACCCAGGGATATAGCCTATTCCCCCTGCTGGCACCTGATTAGAAAAACCGGAGGATTTAGGACAATTTCACATATTCTTTGTGGCTGCCATGAGTGATGAGTGGAGGCATATGGAAACCCACTTTGGGTCCATCAAATTGGCTGTATGGTATTGCTAGACAGAGCACAGTCTCTGGACCAGTGGCATGGGCCTCATCTGGGAATATGTTAGAAATTCAGATTCTGGGGTCTCATCCCAAACTCACCACATAGGAATATTAATTTTCATAAGATCCCCAGGGGGTTAATCTGTTCATAATGTTTAGATTGTGTTACCAAGAAATGCCCTAAGGTGGCATGTGTATGCTCAGAAATCAGGGTTTCCCAGAAGCACCTGGTTCTGGCTGGCCCCTTTCCAGTCCCTGTGCCCATGTGGGATGGAAGATAGGTCCTGCTGCTGTATTATTCTGTGGAGGCTTCATTACTTGGCCTTTTTGACCCTGTCACCCCAGCTCTAGTTTTAGAAAATTTTCTTTCCTTACTACGGATCCACAATCCCTTATTTGCAACAGAAACCCACAGGTTTTATGTAAGTTTGGCAGCAAAATCTGGTTTGAACTGACTTGAGGCTTTTTATAGTCATTATTTATGCCACTCTGTGTGACTATTCATATGTTTCAGCACAGCAATATTAATGAGTTTGATTACCGCCTGGGGATGTTTCATAAGACATGCTTTCTACAGGTCTTCCCTTTCTCATATGTGAAAACTTTTCAAATCTGAAAGTTATCTGGCCTGAAGGGTTTCAGATAGAACTTAATGTCCTTTCCCCACACAGAGGAGGCATTCTACTTCTTTAAACCCCTCCCCCATTTTAAATAACAACATTGACAATATTGTCATTAATTGCAAAAGTAATACTTGTTTGGAAAAAATCAAACTAAGGAAGTAGAGGACACTGCTCTGCTCCTGATCACTGCTTAGTATCTTTGTTTATCTTTTCTTTTCTATTCTTTTCTTTTCTTTTCTACATGTGTATAGGTGTAGCCTGGGACACACACATGAACACACATTTTAATAATAAGCAGTCATACTTTGCATAGCCTTCTGTACCCCCCCAATAATGCCTTCCACACTTAAACAATGATTCAGGGGAAACCCCATGACAACACATGTTTGGCAGAAGCTGTGGGTGCCAGGTCATATCCCTGGAGTCTTCCCATTTCCCAGTGTGACTTCTAACTACCAGGGTTCACATTTTTGGGCTTGAGGGCTTTCTCCAATGCTCTGCCAAAAGCAAGGAAGGCTGGAAATGCCAGGGAATTAACAGTCCAGGGAGCAGCCCTTAACCAAGGAATCTCAGGAGTTGGTGTGGATTGTTGACAGCTCCTTGGTAGCGATAACTTAGAAGTGTTTCCTATAGCTCCCCTGCAGGAATGAGCTCCAATTGCCCATAGTAGTAACTGGCTTGAAAATACACTTTTTATTGGCTGCCTTCCTTCCCCTATCTCCCTTCCCCATCCCCCTCCACCTCCTACCCACACCTCTCCTGTATTTTTTTTCCATCTCCTGAATAAATAATTTGTACTCTAACGCTTGTTTCTGGGTCTGTTTCTACGGAAACCCAAACTATGACAATATAGAAATACCTCTTGTTCTTTGTTAACTGCTGAGTGTGCCACAGTATGGATATACCATGATTTCTTTAACCATTCCCCTATTACAGTCCTATTATTGGATAATTACAGTGCTGCTAATTTTTCAGTGTGACAGATGAGGCTGTGGTAGACCTCCTTGTGCATGTATGTGGTGTGAACATGAGAATTTCTGAAAGAAAGACTCCTAGTGGTAGAGTTTCCGGGTCAAAAGGCATGGGCATTTAAAATTTTAATATATGCAGATATTTCTCTTAAAATATTTTGGATGTTGCATAGTGTTGTCTTTTAGTTCATCTGTGCCATCTAGGTGGGCTCTGTCTTGCTCCTCTACTCAGAATCTGTATTCTCCTGGGAGTTTGTTCCATAGTACTCCAGATAGGGGGCTCCATTTGAAAGCAAGGGAGCCAGGGTGCTTATCCGTCTACTCCCTGACCATCATTGCTTAGGGCTGCTTCTGAGGGCATTAATCCCTAGCACTTCTTTCTGGATCCACTCATGAGCCAAAGGGATTCTGGTGGACCAAAGGAAAACCCTGATGTGTTCACTGTCCACCTTTGTGTGCAGAGGGGAGTGCATGTTGGTAGGGCATTGACACCCATATCAGCACTCTTGTCCTCATTGGACCCACACCATTAAATTTGCTTTGTTGTCCATTCTTCAAGCTGTTTCTGTCGGTGGGAACCATAAAAATATCAGCACACCTTCTCTTGCTGTCCCCAGCCCTAGGCACTTGCTCCCTATATAAGCACCTGTATACTTGTTTGTGCCTTGCTTTTGGTGCTGATTGCATTTGCTCTTGTGGGATTACTTGGGTTTTCACATGTAGGCCCCCTTTCCCCAAGCAGTCTGAGGATTCTAACTCACTGTGTGCTCACTACATGTCAGGCCATAGCAAATCTGTAAGATGAGTATTCAAAGTGTGTTTGATAGATGAGGTTCAGAAAAATTAAGCAACTTGCCCAAGGTCACACAGTTAGGACAGGAAGCAGCAAAAGTCAGACTGAGGTCTGGGTGACCTGAATGAAAACTTGTTTTTTCCCCCTGCCTTTCTTGCTGCCCAAGCTCAGCAGCTATCATTTTTAACTCATCAGCATCTTCTCCCATTAAGTGCCACACTATCAGGTCCCACCCTTGCCAAATAAAAACATTTTACATTACTTGGTTTTCCTTTTCCTGTGCTTGCTGGATCCTCTCCAGATTCCTGGCTCAGTTATTCCCCTGCATTTCTCCCATTTACATAGAAGGTCTTTCCCACTTTGACATTATGGCTTCTTAGTACACATGGAAAGAAAGAAGTGCCATTGGTTTTGAACAAGGTCTGGTTTATTATCACTACCCTATGCCACAGAAAGAAAAGCAGAGGTCCAGATAGGCAGTGTGAGATGCTGAGGCCACACAGCTGGTGGGTGGCAGAGCCTGGCTTGGAGTTCAAGTTTTTCTCTAAACCTCGATGTGTCTCCTTAAATACATGGTATTTACAGAATTCCTGGTGGTCCATCCTGCTGTCCAGACTCCCATGGGCCGGGAGCCACAAGTGACCTCACTTAGGGGCTGAGTCATGGTTCTTGTCTTTATCAGCATTTGGCAAAATTAATTCTAGTCTCTACAAATGTGTCTGTGAAAGGGACTAACAGTACAGTTCCCTGGGGAGCTGGAAGCATGAGAAAGGCCTGGCTCCAACTTCCAGTTATCCTTAGCCCATCTGGTCAAAGCCAGTCTTTCTCCAGGAGCCACGCCGGTGCTCCTCTGTGCTGTGGCTCACACAGCTTTGACAAGTAAGGCCTGCAAAGTCCTGGGAGGGGAGGCTCCTCCAGAGGCCCAGGAGCCAGGAAAATGCAGTCCCTGTTCAACTGTCTCCCAGCAACGACACACACAAACATTTGCTGACAGGAAGAGGTGAGTGGCATTAAAGCCGCTTGACAGGGAGGTGATAGGGCAGTGGGGAGAGGCGGAGGTAGACAGTGTGTAATTGCAAAGCTGGAAGGCTGGCCTGTGGCCAGCACATTGAGTTTAACCGCCTGTGTCACTGCCCTTCACATCCAAGGAAGATGGTGCCTGTGGCCATGTTTCTAGGCTGAGTGCCCTGCTGTGGTCTGGCCTGGGCTAACCCTGGGAGTACACATGTGGGGTCAGTTTTTGAGGTATGTTCCCATCCCTCCATCATAGCCTGGGTGGCTGTACCCAGATCCACCTGTGGAAGGAAGGGTCAGCTCTGGTTCTGTGGCACCACCTCCAGCAGAGTGCCCCTGCCTTTATCTGAACAGCTGGTAGGGACTTTGCATTCTTGAGCTTCCTCCTTCTGCCCTTTCCCTACTGCTGCAAGCTTGCTCTTTTAGAAACAGTCCACAGAGGGTTATTTCGGTGACCAAAATCCCTTTTCCCTGACACTCTCCCACTAGTAGACCCTCCAGGGTCTACTTAGACCCTCAGGCTAAGCCAGGAGCCCGCACAGAGAACACTGAGGCTTCTAGGTGGGGTTTGGCGATATTAGAAGCATCTGCCCTTGGAAGGCTGAAGATCCTTTCCCCCCTCCTGCTGTTTCTCCTTCTCTGGCCCACTTTCACTCAATGAAGCTACAACTCAGCCCTAAATTAGCCACAAAGTCCTTCAAACATGCCCACAGTGACTGCACAGTGAGGACCCAGGAAAGAGACCTGCAAGAGGAAAAGCAGAAGCAAAACTCCCCCAAAAGGCAGCCAGCCCCTTGGCTTATAGAAGGTCAACCCGACAGTCGGCTGTGAAATTGGATAGCAGTCCTGTAGCTTCCAAGAAATAATTATTCCCAGGAAAGTGTTTTCAATTTTTAGATAAACTGCTGTTTAAGAAGCAGAAAGGACAGAACTCGAACAGTGGCAACCATCTGAGGCTTCCCCCAGCGGGCCTGTCATTAACCATTGCTCCCAGAGCTAAAGGCTGCAGCTCTATCCCCAATTAACAGCCACATTCCAGCAAGCTCCCTGTTTATCAAGGCATTAGTGCTGACATCTGGAGAGGATTGAGCTCCCATCCTCCCACACTGAGACCCATGGCTCCTCCAGCCTTTGCCTGGACAAAGGGTGGCTGCAGGGGGAGTCTCTGAGGCTCCATCTGAGGCTGGTTTCTTCCTACTCCCTTCCCACCACCAGTGTGTCATTCTACAGCCAGTGGAGTGTGAGCCAAGCAGCCCTGTTTTTGCAGTGACACATATGCCTCTGTGTAACTGTGTGTGTGTGTGTGCACGTACACACGCCTGTTTGTGAGAACCTTATGTTTCAA
Organism: Carollia perspicillata; assembly: GCA_004027735.1. Taxonomy (NCBI): domain Eukaryota; kingdom Metazoa; phylum Chordata; class Mammalia; order Chiroptera; family Phyllostomidae; genus Carollia; species Carollia perspicillata. The sequence continues at coordinate 50,072 of PVKM010000847.1, read as the reverse complement.
GAGATGGTGTGTGGGGAGGATTCTCCAAGGAATTCTCTGAGAACAGAAACAATTTCTCTCCCATTGTTGAGCCCATGTGTGCATGTCAGGGTGGGGGGGGGAGTGCCATAGCCACTCCTGTCCTCCTATTTCTCCCCTTCATCATGTCCCCTCTCTTTTTCCTTTTTCTCTAGTCATTATCATGAAAGCATTGATTAAACACCCTTCTGCCCCCTTCTCTAGGCCAGTATGAATTCTGTTGACCCTATACGTGCTTGGGTGGTATGAGTCATGTTCCCCCAGCCCTTGTTAGAACAGGAAGCTAGCCAGCTGCCTCATTCCAAGGACCCAGGACCCCTGGGCTTGGGAAACAGTTCACTCTCCAACACCAGCTGTTCCCACACGTGTCCCTGCCCCTAGCCCTGCCAAGCACCCTCTCCTTTTCCCTCTGCCTTTCATTTCTTTTAGTGAGCTTTCACTCTTTGTGGCTATGTTCCTGGGCTGGTCCCCTAATTGTGGACATGTCCTAAGGCCCAGTTCTAAGCCATCCCACTTCTCTCTCTGCTGTAACTTCTCTTAGGAGCCAAGCCAAGCTATTTTCATGGGCTCAGTGATGGTGACTTGTGGGCCTTGAAATCCACAGCTCTGGCCTCAGCCTGTGGTCTCTTTCACCTGGATGCCCTTGTGGAACTTTTGATTCAAAAAGAATCTAATCAAAATTACCCCCTCCCCTTTCCCCTAACAGATTTCCCCATTTCTATCAGAGATTTCTGTTACTCCACCCACACTGGAGAATCATGTTTGACTTCATTGACCTTCCTTCAAAGCTGGAGTCCAAACCAGAGCTGGTTGTCACTCTATTTCTATACCCACTCCCGCTCCTTGTCTATCCTGCCATGCCACCCTTGGACTTTCATGATGAACTAGAAAAAGTCAGGGGTGGGACTCTTTCCCTCAGACTGGAAAGAAGAGCACCTCTAGGCCCATGAGGCTCTTGACCTTTGATCCATCCTCCACATAGCTGCTAGATTAATCTTCCTCTGCTGTGGGCCTGCCTCTACTCTGGGCCTTTGTTGGTCAGTTTTCTCCTGCCTAGAACTGATTTAAGTAAGTTAAGATATTAAATGATATAGGTGCCAGCCCTTTGCAACTTGTGGCTTTGAACAAATGCTGGTTACTATTTAAACAAGAGTGGAAAATGGTGGGATGGGCTTGAGACTTACCTCCTTGGCAGAAAACTTCTGAAGGGGAGATATGTTATTTTGCCTGAACAGTCAGTATACATTCCCAGTCTTCTCCCAAGCCATTAGTTTAAGTCAAGCCAGCCGTATTCCCAGGGTCATGGGGTAGGACATAGCCCAAGGTGGCCAATTCTAACCAGGCAGTGAGAACTTTGGAGATTTTTCTGGAAGCATTGGGAAAGGACAACTTTTCTGTCACAGTTGCTTTACTAATAAAATATAAGTAACACAACCTGAGGTGATAATTATGACTGTCCCCTTTTTGCCAATGGGGAAATTAAAGCATGAAATAGTTATACAACTCGACGAGGTTATTACAATAAATTAGTTGTAGAGGCAAGATTTTACTCCAGGCTGGTTTACTCCAGAGTGCTTGCTCCTAACCACTCCGACCTGTTACTTCTTAAATGTATTGCCGATACATCACTTGCTTTCCAGGCCTTCTAGTTTGCTTTGAGATATATGTCCCTGGAGCTTCAACTTGGCATCTGAATTTCTTCTACCAGAGTGGTATAGGTGTATCATGACCACCCTTGATTTCTTGGACCCCTCACCTGTGAGCATGCTTTGGAACAGTTGGAGAGCCTGGAATATTTATTGCCATTCATAGCTGTCCTCTGAAGGAGCCTAGCCTGTCCTTGAGTCCTGTATGCATTATGCATGCCCCACCCCGTCCCATTGTGGGTGGGGTATGAGTGGCTCCTATCTCACACTTAACTGCTCTGTCTTAGCTTTCCCTTGATGTCTTTACTTCCAGGTCTGAGGCCCTCTGGAGAGCCTTTACCTGGTGGCCTGTGTGGCAAAACGGTTTGAATTTCCAAGCAAGAGAAGTTGGCATTAGAGCTACCCTTGGGATGTAGTCAATTGTCCCCAGCCCTACAGTTTGCTGGTTGCCTAATTTTGCAGAACTATGTAGCTATAGAATATATGCTGAAAACAATCCCCCAGAGTCACAGATTTAGACTCAATTGGTGAAAACCTTTCTCTCTCACCATTTCCAACTATAGAACATTTGCACCATGTTACACAGTTTTTAAATTCACATATCATTTTATCACAACAACCTTATTTGTTGTTATTATTTCCATTACATGGATGAGAAAATTGAGGCTCAGGGATGCTATAAGAGATAGCAAGATGGAGACTCAAAGCAATGTGTCTTGGTTTAGGGGAATAGTTTTGGTTTTTTAACATCACAGGGATTTGGCCCCTCAGTGAAGCTCCTTGATTTAACAACTATACATTGGGGATATTTTTGCCTGCCTGGCAGTGAACTGGGAGTAGGAAATACAGAGGTGATCATAGAGTTTAGAGCCCTAGGAAGCAGCCACATTCAATGTGATAAGAGCTAGGATGGTGGTAAGAATAGAGTAATGTGAGAACACAAAGGAGGAAATTGTGAATTCTCCCAGCTGGGGAAGGTGTCAGTATTAGAGAAGTTTCTAGAGAAGTGACAGTCACCTGCTATTCTTCTATGATGCACAGACAGGCCAATTAGTGGAGATATAGACATGAGCCCCCAGAGGACAGGGACAAAATTCTCATATTTTACCCAGGCTGGCTTTTATGGTTGCTCACCTGTGAGCTGGGTCCTGCGCGCACATTTTAAAAATCCTCATTACAAATGCAAGATCAGCAACACACCCATTTGATAGAGGAGAAAACCAAAGCCTAGAGGGCTCCAAAGGCTCAGCCCTCTTGCCTTCTTCAATCTGGAGGTTCCTGTGAGATCACCCAGGCCGCTATTGTAACCACATTGCCATTTAGCTTCCCTTTTGCCCAATCTTCTTTCTATAGTTGACTCAAGTATTAACCTTGAGTCCACATCCTTAGTAAACCTCCTCCATCAAAGTCTGCATCCTGGAGAACTTGATCTAAGACCCCATGTTATGTACTGTTATTAGTTTAATTTTGGTCGTTTATGAATAACAAATGTCTAAAATATGCCAGAAATTGATTTGTCACATAAATGTCTAGATCTTGGAATTCCCAGGCTGGAAAGATGGTTGGCATAAGGTCTGTAAAATGCAAATGGACAAATGACTCAGATTTTTTTGATATTGTTGCTCTGCCCAACAGAGCTTCCAGTCCCAAAGTTACATCATAGTTCAAAATGCTGCCTCAAGCTTTGCATCACACCCCTATTATAGTGGGCAAGAAGTAGGAGCAGGCAAAGAGGTATACACTCACTTCTCTTCCAGAACAAATTCCAGAAGTTGCTTCTGCTTATATCCCATTGGTCAGCAAGCTAAGGCTCAGACATGTAGTCTTTACTGGGGGAGAGGAGTACACATTTCACTAAAAATTGAGGATTTTATCTCTAGGGTAGAAGAGAAAGACAGATATTTACAACAACTAGCAGGCTCCAGATGTGTGCCCCCACAAGGTTACCAAAGGCTATGCTGACCTCCAGGGACGCAAAGCTATGCATGGACTCCCTGGCATTTGGGGTACTCCTAATGATTTTGGAAGATCATTCTACATGTCCATACCTTGGTTTGGATTCCCAAGGACAGTCTGCTCTTTGTAATAAGGGTCTTTTGGCCTTGCTTGAGTTTCCTTGGAGGCCAAATCAGGTCATTCCTCCTCCCCAGAAGCTCCCAGGGGAAGAATGATAGTTCCTTTTGCTTTGGCCCTCCCTTTCTCTTTGATCTTGTGGTTCTTTAATGGGAGTCTTTCAGTCTCTCCTGGGGCAAAGAGGCATCCCTTGTTTACCCACAAATAATTAACAGCTATAGTCATTTAACATATACACAGACGGCATAACCATAATTACAGAAAATATATTACACATCAGGCACATAGAGTGGGGGTAATTCACCACCCAGCAGGGCCTGGAATTAGAGGTGAATGGATATATCAACTGGCCCTGGGTTTTATCCCTGACTGTGTCCCTTTGTGCATTTCCAGCCTTCTCTCCACCCCTGTAGGCCATGAAGCTGTGATGAGTGGCACCCTCTGAGTGTACATAGATTGCCAATTCTCCTCCTGCACTTGCTTTTTGCTGAGGCAGTAGAAACGATGAGTTTGGGGAGTGCTGACTGTGTAATTGACCAAAGGAGAGGAAGCAATGGAATAGGGTAGAAAGAATAGCATAGCCCTGAAGGGGCTGGGGGAGAGGAAGAGGAGGGAGGGAAATGAGAAAGACGAATTATAACTGGGAGGAGCAGGAGAAATGGCAAAGTCAGAGGGATTGGCTCAGAAATCCTTCCCTGGGGTGTTTCTCAGGAAGGGAGAATACTGAATGTCTACAACTCAGAGAGCAAGGCTTGCCAAGCTTCAGTGTGCACACATATCACCTGGGAGGAAAGGGGTACTGTGAGCCTAGGGACTCTGATTCAGTGGGTCTGAGTGGGACCTGAGAGCCTGTATTGCTAACATACTTCTGGATGTGGCTGCTAGTCTGAAGATCATACTTTGAAAAGGAAGGATTTACAATAATTTTCAAATTCAGCCTCTCCTTTAATCCTCGAAATGACCCTGTTTTACAGACAAGGGAATTGAGGCTCACAGATGCCGAGTACCTTGGGTGAGGTCCTAGCCAACCCATGGCTTTCTGTTTAGTATATCGAGCTGTGTCTCAAAGTAAACTGAAGAATATTTCTGAATGTGGGCCTGGGGAGAATGAGTCAAAGTCAGAGAGTCAGGGGATGCCTGGGATATGTCCTGGATATAAACCCAGAGGCCTTGTTTTTCAAGTACCAAGAAGGCAAAACACAGAGAGAAGAAATGGCTGGGGGCTGGGGGTGGAGGTAAAACAGGATAGGATTAGAAAGAGGGGTTGACTATATCACGTCAGCCTTGGCCAAGCTGGGCTTTGTTACTAAACTGTATGCCTAGAATTTCTCAACCTGGGTATTGGTTAGCTGCTGGAAAATGCTCACACATTACAAGATGAGATCTCTGTGTTATGCCTGAAAATGTCTTGATTTGGATTCACAGAGGAGAAGGGGCTGCTGAGTGAATATAAACCACAGAGCTGTCATTTGAAGAAGGGCATCCCCTTGGGTGGGTGGGTGGGGGAGTGTGCCAAGAGAGTTAGGCTTTAAATGAGGTAATGTATGTAAAAAACTCAGCAGGCTGTGGGCTCATTGTGCAATAGTTATTTTGAATTATATTCTGAATTCATACAGGCATCTTGAAATATGATGTAAGAGCTTGGTGGCAAGGACCTTCCTGCCATGGGTCAGCAACACCTCTGATAACCATGAATGTGAGGAGACTTACAGATGTAAGTTCTTAAAGCACTTAGAGTCTACTAAGGGGGCACCAAATTATAAAAAGATTCATGAGAAATAGGCCAATTTAGGTATCTGTAAGAAGTCCACATTGACTAGAAGGCTAGAGGTGGGTTGGTGAATATGGGAAGGCAGTGTGAAGGAAGAAGAAGGAGGACATGGTAGTACTTTGAAGGTGGTCTGGGCCCTCTAAGAAGCAGACACCAGGAGAGGGTTAAATGTGCAAGACTTTTATTAGGGGAAATGAGAGAGATAAGGAGGAAGTTGGGCAAGGCTGGGAGAACCAAGAGGCTTTGATGCAAGTATGACCCGAGTAAAGGCAATAAGGCAGGGAGGTATTTGGGGGCATTCTAGAGTGTTGTGCAGTCTCCAGAAGGTTCGGCAAGATCTGCAGGCAGTCCTCAAACCAAAGCCAGCTGTGAGAGGAGCCCTGTTTTTCATAGGAACAGACCTGTTAGCTCCCCACCTTGCTCAGGCATTGGCTGGGGCAGCCAGTGGGAAGCACCATTTTGGCCCAAATGCTGGCATTGAATTTCAGAGCTTGGAAGCTGGGACTCTTCTGCTGTTATGTTCCCTGAGGTTGGAGGGGTGTGAAGCCTAGCTTCCAGTACAATCACTTTCCTGTAAGTTGCCTAGCAGAAGGGGAAAGACCTTGAACTCTAAGTGGGATAGGGGCCCCAAGCCAATTGCAGTACCTCACATGTAGTTATCACTCCATAAATGTTTGTTAAATGACTGAAAAACTGGAAGGCTAATCCATCCTGAAGTGGTTTTTTTTCCTTCTGGTAAATGTACCCCTAAAATGGGATTGATTCCTTTATTTCCAAAAATTTCCCCTTTTGTGTCATTAATCTGTATTTGAAAAAATTGCTAAGACCTGATGCAGTCCACTGAGAAAGTCCTACAGGGTGAGAAGCCCTAGAGCCTTTTCCAGTGTTGGTGGACAACATGTCTCTGCTGGATTATTTCACTCCGGGAGAGCCTCAGTCCAGCAGAGCCACCTTGGGGTCAGATCTGCCATGGAACAGCAATCTGAGAGAGGCTCCCTTGCTTCTAGGGGGAACATCCCTGTATATCTTTCATCTCCATGACTCACTGTCATTCCTGTCCTTCGGCACCACAGACAGAGCTTTGTCCCCTTGGAGACTGTGTCCACAGCAGAAAGCCTGCAGCAGACACAACAGCCAGATGAAGAGGGGGCTTTGGAACTGGGCATGTACCAGGAGACTGGGCTTGCCATCAGGAGAGAAGTGGCAGCGACTCACGGGACCCAGCCTCTAAGGCCCCTCAGGATTCCTGGAGTCTGACCTCCAGGGGCAGCCTTTGCTGTGCTTCCCCAGGGGCTGTGGAGCCAGCCCAGATGTGTTTTCCTCTGTCGATGCAGACAGATGCTGTGCATTCATCTTCTATACACGTGCTTCTGCCTGGAGAGGAAGATGAAGCAGCTTGTTTCTCCTGCACTAATACATTACTGTGGTGTGGCCTGTGGCCGACAAGCACTGGTTATTGAGTGTGGGCGTGTGTGTGTGCGCATGCACGTATGTGTATGCATGTGCGTTAGGGAGAGTAGTTGATGTTGAAGTGGGGCTAATATAAGAAATAGTAGATTTCTCACTTGACCGTTTTGTTGGTGAGAATAAATTGAACATGATCTCTTAGTGCCTATAACCTAGAATCCCCAAAACAACAACAGAAATAATAATAACAGGTAGCATTTATATAACAACTTGCTCTGTGCATGCCCTGTTCTAAGCTCTTTGTATATATGAGCTCAATTGTCAACCCTGACAATTCCTGATGAGGAAAGTCCTATTATCTTTCCTGTTTTATAGATGGCAAAACAGTGTACAGGGTGAGATCCACTCATGTTAAAAATAAGATACTTCATGTCCCAGATTACCAGTTATGAAAACTCCTTCAGCTGGTAAAGGACACAGTTTCTGGCACCAGAGATAATATTTGGAAATGTTGGACTGAGTGTGTGTGGATCATAGGCATCACTTTTGGGAACAATTCCTGCCTGTATATCATTTGCTTGTTCGTTACTTCCCAATAGTTAAGAAGCCAAACAATTCCGGTTACACATTATAGTTTGCTGGAATGTAAATAAACTGAGGTAGGGTCTGGGAGTCATGGGGGCTTAGACATGTGTCTCCAATACCTGGGCACTGTGTGATGAGAATAGATACTCAACATGCTGTGCTCTGCAACCCTTCCCTCCCCGAGTGCCTTTTGGCAATCAAAGAAAGAATGGATTGTTTAGTTGTTTTGGGAATTACTGAATGTCTTCTATTTTTACTGTATTTAGACTTGTTGACCTTTGAAAACTGGCTTTCTGAAAATAGCTTAACAGCCATTTTTTGATCTCCCATGGTTTTCTATAGATCAGGAATTTGAGATGGGCTCAGCTGGGCAGCTCTGTTCGGGGTCTCTGCTGCTGCTGCAGTCAGAAGGGGTCTGGAATAGCAGGGGCTGGCCAGGCCTTTCTCCCTTAGCCTGAGAAAATCTCAGGGCCTCTCCATGTGGTCTTCTAGCATGGATTGGTTTGGGCTTCTTTACAGCATGGTGGCCTCAAGATAGTGACACATGATGGATCAGGGTTCCAGGCCCGAATGTTCCACTGACCTAGGCAGAAGCTGAATCATCTATTATGATCTAGGCTCATAAGTCACGTAGGGTCACATCCACCATAAGTAGGTTTAAGTGAAGGGAACATAGACCTCACCTCTCCATGGAAGGAGCGTCCAAGTCACCAAGAAGAGCCATTTTTGTAAAATCCAACTTGCCACAGATGGGGTATGGCAGGGGCTCCAGGACAGTGTGAAGAGCACCACAATGGTCTCTTGACCCAGATCTAGCTGCTTGAGAGGGGATTTCTCAGTGGGATGCTCAATGGAGACTTGCCTAGAGCCAGAGCCCTGAGAAGTCAAGGTTGAAGGAAAGTAGTGAGGAGAGAGGTCCCATGGGTGGGAGGAGCTGCATGATACTGATGCAGGGAGGACAGCAAAACTAGTATGATTCAGGCATCCCAGATCAGAAAGATAAAATAGTGGATCATGGGGAACAAGGGGCTGAGCTCCTACAGCCCTGTGAATACCACAGACTCAGCTTTCAGGTAAGAGTGGGAGCCAGGCCCAGAATGTGGGTTAGCATTGAAGATGGCTGCCACCCCTTCAAGGGGCCCTGGGGACAGGACTTTGAGAAAGAGAGGCAGGCCCTGGATTTTTCAATTTGTCTGATTTGTCTTGGTATTACTCCTATTCCATCTCTTGCCACCAGTGCCACCAGCATCCAGGTGGACAGAAATAAGTCCTATTCTGAGGGGTGGATAGGCTCTCTGGATGGGGGGTATGGGTACAGGGGCTGCTTTTCAAATCCGTGCCTCTGAGCACGTGGCCGATAGCCAGGCCTATATGAGAAATTGATTACGTGGCCAACTTGACCGCTTAAGGCTTCAGCAAGCAGAGAGCTGCATGTATAAAGTGCCACCCCCCACGCTGGGCGCCTCGGCAGCCTCTGTTTGAAGGTAAATCCACCCATAAGCCTGCTGTCACTCTGGGCTTAATGTACATGATTTCTGGCATTTATAGCAGCACAGCTCCAAATGCTGGAAGAAACTCCAACAGAATAATTTGCCAGGGGAAGGTTCGAAGACTGGCAATTGCTCATGGCACATCTGAAGAGCATCAGCTCCTGGGAAAACAAGCTCCCTGACAACGCATGGCCCACTGGCCTCTCTCTGCTGCTACCTCTGCCACTAAGGAGGGTTTTTCTGATGACGGAGATTGTGTGCTGTGTGGGATTTTATTCCATGTGTAGGTGCTGATGTTGGGTGTCTTTGAGACCCTGAGTCAGTGCTGGAAGCTGTGGGAGAGGGCAGTGGGTCAGGGTAAGGCTGGTGTGCTTCTCAGCTTGATGCTACCACAGCAGAGGGTTGGAGGGTCATTCCTCAGGACCCTGAGGATTGTCTTGGATGGTGGGACCCTCTACTTTGATTCAAGGTGAGCCATGATGGTGAAGCCTGTCCCTTGGCTGGAGGGGTTGGGAGCAGTCACCAAGCTCACCTCTGTGGCTGTCTGCTCACACCTTAGCCCCTGACAACATACTCTGGCATCTTTCTGTGGCCTTCTATCTCTACTCTCAGCAGTCCTCTCCACTTCTTTCTCCCCCTTCTCTTCTGTTTCTCTGAATCTGTTTCCTTTTTCTGTGTCTGTGTCTCTTAGTTTCACCCTATCTCTGGGTCTCTCTCTTCCTGTTTTTCTCTCTCTCTATTCTTCCCTTTGTCTGTGTGTGCTTTGGCTGTGATCTGTGTGTGTCCCCAAATTTCTTGGCCTCTGTGTGTCTGTCTCTCTCTGTGTCTCTTATTTCCCATCTCTCTCCACTTCTCCCTGACTGTTTGTGTTTCTCCCTCTCTCTTACTGTTTCTTTCCTTCTCTCTGTCTCTGTCCCTGCCTCTATCTTTCCCTGTGTCTCTCACCATTTTTTGTTGTCTCTCTGCCTCTCTCTGAGTTTCTTTGCTTGTGTCCCTTTCTCTGTTTCCCTCAATTTCTCTGTCTCCATCTTTCTCCTGGACCCCGTAACAGTATATAACCTGAGAGTGGGTCCTTGGTAAACTATGGAGCTAGTGAACTCAACTTGATACACTATTTTTATTTCCTCATCCAGCAGCTCTCTCAGCCCTGCCTGTTTCCTGTCCTGCCTAGTCTTCCCAGCCTGGCAGTGAGCAAGGGCTGCAGTCAGACTGGGTTGCTTCACATACCAGGCATACTGTATGTGTGTGTGTGTGTGTGTGTGTGTGTGTGTGTGTGTGTATTACTACATTTTGCTCTTGGTATGCTGGCTTTGGGCTTTAGCTATTTAACCAGGTTGGAAGCATGCACACTCATGAGTGTACCCCAAAAGCAAGGTCTGTGGGCTGCCATGGCCATTTCCCTGCTTCAGGGACTGTGTTCTTTCCTCTTCCCTCCTTTAATTACTTGACTTGAAGGCATTGGTGTCTACCCATATAATGCAGATATGGCCCCCTTGATCTGGGTTGGGTGGTACAAAAGTCTCATACTGGTTCCTCTTTCTGAATAACTGATTTGGGTGAGGTTACACAAAAAAACCCAAAGAAATCCTGAGATGAGTATTCACATGTAAGACATTTATAAACGAAGTGCTCTAAGGAACTGATAAGGGGGTGAGGATAAGACCAGGAAGGCAGGGAGACAGGCAAAGGCAGGGAGGGGGATTTTGGGCAAGGTCCTTGGAGGGTGGCCTCAGCCTGGTTGTGCAGGGGAACCCTAGAAGGCAAATTATGCCTCTCAGTGGTCTCATCCCAAGTCAGGGACTAGGAGACAGTCATCTGACAACAGTTGTAGGGGGCAGAGTTCCAGGCATTTTCAGTTCCCTATACTTGTAGGCAGAGGTCCATTAGCCTGAGGGCAGTTCTGGAATGACAGGATGCATGTGCAGGCTACTGAAAACACCCTCAAGACTGGGGACACAGAAGCAGTGAAAAGGCATCTCAGGGGCCCTGGTTGGAGCATGATATGCTGGTTATACTAGCCAGGACAGATTCATTGGCTCCTTTGTAACCTTCCCCCATCCCTCTCACATTTTTTTCCGAAAGCTTTCAGTTTCACTCCCACTGTTCTCAAAAGACAAATCAAAAGCAATGCAAAATAGATATGACGTGTGGGACCTCAGTCTACCTGGTCTACCTAGCCCCCCCAAATTTTTATGAATGCACCTGATAATGATGATGCTGATATATTTATTGAGCATTTACATATCCCAGGCAAAAATCTATATACATTATGTTTATTAACTCATCAAATCCTTACAACATCCTTTTGAAGTAGTTAGTATTATTATCCCTATTCTACAGATGGGAAAAACTGAGGCAAGACAAATTGCTTCCTCAGGAGACACTATGAAGAAGTAGAGAACTGCAATTTGAATCTGGAGAGACTGGCTGCAGAGCTCCCATTTATAACCATCATGCTAAACCCAGTTTCCTCTAACATGTGATCTGAAACACATGGAAGTGATCCCTATCCCCCACCATTAGAAACACTAACTTTCATCTCTTCCCAAACACTCCATTTTTAGAAATAAACTCTGAATGTCAACTTGCACTGATTCTTGCAGTGGTTTTGATGTTTTCAGAAACCTACATTGCACAGCCTCTGGTCTTAAATTTGCTACCTTTTGGGACAAATGCCAAATTGCACAGCACAAAAAGAGACTCCTAAAAAAGAGAGGTCATCTATGACTTTTCTGTAAGCCTAGGCCCTGAGAAAACCTCCTCCTTGTAACCAACAACAGCAACAAAAGCTTCTGTCTCAACAGGTAAAGGGTAGGGATGTGGGACCTAGTCAATTTGTTGGGTGGCAGCAACTAGGCAGTGGACAAAAACTCCTCAAGGCATTTGTAAGCCTGGGGCTGCCTAACTAGCTTCCTGGTGTCCATTCACAGTCTTTCTTTTCAAAGCAGCCAGAGCCAGGCAGATATGGTCACAGCAGTTACCTGCTTTTAAACCTCCAATGGCTTCTCATCACTCCTGGGCTAAAATCAAAGTTGGGGCAGTTGCACTGCACAATCTGGCCCCTGTGAACATCTTCAGACTCACCCTTCACCTCTTATATTCCCCTCAACCCACTGGGTTCCAGCCATGCTAGCCTCACAGGGCCTCAGAATCTTCTTCCTCCCCGCAGGGTTCCAGCATACTCTGTTCTTTCAGTTCAGAACACTCTCCTCCAATCTGCTTTGTGCTAGTTCAGTAGTTCTCACAGTGGGGTCTTGGGAATAGCAGCATCGGCATCACTTGGGACCTTATTAGAAATGCAAATGTGAGGGCCCCATCCCAGACCTGTTGAATCAGATTCTTAGGGGGTGGGTTGGGAGCCATACTCTGAGTTATAACTAGTCATTCAGGAGATTCTGATGCCTGCTAAAAGTTGGGAAGTTCTGGCTTAGTCAATCCTTCCTTATTTTAGCTCACACACCACTTATTATGCCCTTAGGGATGACCTCATGACAACTTCCACCCAAGTGTAGCTCGGGACCTTTTCTGGCAGAGAGACTGTTTCACTTTGCAATTGCACAAAAGTGGAATTAATTGGTTATAGCTCGTCTCCCTGATTAAACTATAAGCTCTGTGATGGCAGGGATCATGTCCATTTTGCTCAGAACATGGATCCTCAGATCTCTGTACAATGTCTGGTACAAAAATTGCATGAGAATAACTAAATGAGCAAATGAAGGTTGAATCCTAGCACTGCTTTATTGACTTCCCCAAATCCTAGTTTCTTTTCTGTGGTGCCAATACTTGCCCCTGTTCTCCTGGCCACTCTGTGAGGGGACAATGTCACCAGTAGCAGCACAAGCACTGCTAACAGCACTCACTATGGGCCAGGTGCTGTTCTGAGCACTTTGCAGGTGTTAAATACAAGAGAGAGTCTATTATCAATTTTGTGCAGGTGTGGGGATTTCCACTCTGACCAAAAGAGATGGGAAGTGAAGTTTAGGTGTGGCCTGAAGCAGCCTGTGGGTTATCATGTGACCTCAGTACATGGCACCTTAAAAATAACAATCTCCTGAAGGCAGGAGGCAATCTTCCCAGTTTATACATTGTCTTAGTCAGCTAGCAACAAAATACCACAGACTGTGGGGGCTTAAACAACAGATATTTATTGCTCAAGGTTCTGGAGGCTGGAAGTCCAAGATAAAGGTGCTGTCATATTCAGTACCAGGTGAGAGCTCTCTTCCTGGCTTGCAGACAGCTGCCTTCTCACTGAGTCTTCACATGGCAGGGAGGTGGGGGTACATAGAGACCACGTACTCCTGTCTCTTTTCATTCTTATTAGTATGCTAATCTCATTATAAGGTCCCCACTCTCATGACCTCATCACCTCTCAAAGGCCCCACCTCCAAATACCATACCATTGTGGATTAGGGCTTCAACACATGGATTTGGGATAGAGACCTAAATTCAGTCCATAATAACATCCTTCAGGGCCCCTGGGACTGTGCTGGGGGCAACTCGAAAGTCTGGATCAAAAATGCCTAGGATGTAGGCCGCAAGGATCCTGGATTTGACATATCTTTTGTTCCCCTGCCACCTCTTCAGGGTAGGGGGTTCCTGAGCAAAAGTCGTGCAGCCTCTTAAAACCAGAAGGTTATTCATGCCATAAAGAAGGTTGGGTTAGTGTCCTGTGACACCCTGATTGCCTCCAGGACCATAAAAACTGGCACAGGTGCCAGAGGAATGTGCCATATGGAAACAGAGAAGGGAGGTTGGGACTGGATCCACAAAGGTATCATTTCCTCACAAACTTCATATGAGAAAAAGAAAAAAAAATGGCTTCAGAAGAATCAGCTGAGGGTGTATTGCTCCATGCTTGCCCAATTTGCTCTTAGTGAATTCTGTAGGCCCCTCGGGTTCTTAGGGCCACCACTGGCAGGTCCTATTTGCTAACAGCCCAGGATAGTCTTGAAGGATAAACACTGGGATGAGCATGGTAGAGGAGGAGGAGATGTTTCCTTGGGGAACATAGCTCCTCCAGCTTCCACACTTTCTGGATCACCAGAGTCTGGGGGTCACAGTCTGGAAGTAGGTAAATGGGGTTTCCCTGGCAACCTTGGCCTTCAGCCACCCCTTTCAGTAATTGTGCAGCAGATCATCCTCTTACCACCTCCAAGCCTACCAGCTTTTGGAGTCCTGCAGCTGCTTCACCAGGCAGCAAAGAGAGCAAAGATACCTGGGAATTTATGTTCCCCTGGAGTAGTCCTTGACTAATAACCAATGGATGTGTCTGTGTAGGAGAATGGTAAAAACTTCAGCTCCATGCTTCTGGGGAGGATTCTGAGGTTCGACTTCCACTGTTGCCAAAGTTACCTTTCCAGTGACTTTACCTGATATCTCACCTTTGCTCAGCTCCTACTCTCTCCAGTCTCATTTCTTTACCCTCTGCTGGGTTTTACTGAGAACATTGAGTAAGAGGTCACTCTGATGTGGATCCTTGTCTCAGGGTTTGCTTCTGGGGATCCACCTTAAGACAGTTTCACCAGCCTGAGTCATTCAAATACCAGTGATAACAACAATGACCATTTTTAGAAAACTTGCTATATTCTGACTTCCCAACAGATAGGCTAGCTAGCCCCTGGAGTCTTCAAAGAAGCCTGAGATACAGTGAGAAAACTGAGGTTAAGAAAGAATCTAGTCTTGGACCTCAACACTAGAAGGAATACTTGCTAATACCACCCACTTCATATCATCCCTTATCCACATTGCTGCAGGGGATCATCTGGCTCCTGTAGGAGCACTTCATTCATTGAACAGACTCTCTCAGCACCTGTCAGGAGCCAAGCATTTGGTGTTAGGATGCAGTAGTGAAAATTTATATGCCCTCAGCTAGTAGGAAAGACTGACAAGCAAATGAACAGTTTGTGTGGAAAAAATCTGTGAAAACTCAGTTTGCTGTGGGAGTTCACAGAAGTAGTGCCATACAGTCTCAGGGCATTGAGGGGTTGGAGGGCTTGTCCAAAAAAGGGAATCCTCCTGTCTTCCCTTCAAACACATGGAGAAAATTATAGTTTTTTTTCCCCTAAGGCATCTTCTCTCTAGCAGAAATATTGCTCCCCATCTTTTTCAGCCTTTCCTCATTAGACTTGGTTCTCAGATTCCTCAATGTGCCAATTGCCTCTCTGAGTACAGGTTTATAAATATCCTTTCTAAAGCATGAGACCCAGCCTAACTTAGAAACCCAAGTCATTTGATCAGGGCAGAAAGAAGTGGGTACATAAACCTTAACCTCCTCTCAATGAGACCCCTTACTTCTATTAATGTGTCCGCAGTTGCTTCCCTCAGCATCTAGAGCTAGTCACACTTCTCAAAAGTTTTTCAAATGAAATGTGTCTCATTTCATGTTGAAATGTCTCTTATCTCATTTTTATGCAACTGACTTTTTAAGCTGAATGTGACATTTTATATGTATTTCTGTTCATCATTGTGCTAGTTAGTCTCCTTTCTCCCTCTATATCCATTCTGTGATCTTTGTTCTCTTCTGTGTCTCAGGAGGCTGACCTCTGCAGATGATATCACTGGGCTCTCTGGTCCCCTGGCTTCCTATTGTATGTGGTCAATGAGAGGTACCTGCAGGAGTCTGGAGTGAAGGAAGATAGTAATGTTGGGTATTTATCCTCCCCTCAAATCTCTTTTCCAGGCCACAGTATTGACAGTGGCTGCACTTCTCTACCTATAGCCATAGCTCCTGTCTGGTGGCCCTTCCTCCATGATTGCCATGCTGAATTGTGGCAAAGCCATTCATTCCTATTGCCCTTTCAGGCTGTCTTAGGCTTTTTTGAACTGGTTAAACAACAGATATGTATTTCTCACAGTTTTTGGAAACTGGGAAGTCTAAGATCAAGGTGCCATCAGATCTGGTATCTGGTGAGGGCCTACTTCCTGATCTGTGGATGGCTGTTTTCTTGTATCCTCACATGATGAACAGCAGAGAAAGAGAAAAGAAGCTGTTTTGTGTCTTTTTATAAGGGCACTAACCCAATTCAAGAAGGCTCTACCCTTATGACCTGATGATTTCCTGAAGGCCCCACCTACTAATGCTATCATCTTGGGGGTGAAGATTTCAACATATACATTTTGGGGAGACACAAACATGCAGCCCAGGCATGGGCCTAGGAATGGTCACATAAATCTGTTGTTGGTAACCCCTGGGTGAATCACCATTCATTGTGAGTTCCCATAACTCTGCCTCCACCTCTGTAAATAGCCCCTTCATTACACTCTTTTCAATTAAACCTTCTGAGCATGTGACTTTTTTCCACTGGGTCCCTAACAGATATAATTTAATTATCTTGACTTCAGCTCATCACTCCAGTCCAGTGAAATCTTTTCAAGGCTTAGTTTCTCATCCACTGTAATAGCTTTTTATTTCCAGCTTTGCTTTACCTAGAAACTTGCTAAACAAGCCTAATTTCCTGTCCAAAGTCAGCCAAGTCCTACACTGCTCAAATTTGCCTGCAAGGAGATCTGGTGTGAAAAGCTGACCTTAAGCAGGGGTCATCACTAGTTTCTGAAAATATCAGATGTACTCTCTCCCTCCCACTCAGCAACTGTCATTGAGAAGCATGCTAGATGGTTGGTTGGTGGGAGGAGAGGAAGTAAAAGGACATAGAGAGAGGTGAGTCCTTGTGAGTGGCTGAGTCACATGTAAGACAGGGCATCAAGTGGAGATCAGTGAGCTCCTGCTGCCTGTGGGGGGGGGGAGATAGGCTATGTGATAATTCAGCCCCTACAGATGTGTTGAGTTCTTCACCATTTTTGCACTAATCCCATCAGTGTAAGATCTGGCCATATGGCTCTCCCTTACAGGACACTCCCAGTAAGCTGCCTTTATGTAAGGTTGCCTGAATGAGTTACACACAAAAGGGGCAATTAGGTATATTCTAAATCTTCATCTAAGTCACCAAAAAATAGAATGTTGCTGAGGGCAAGGCAAGTGATGGAGTTTGGCTTGCCACGGAGTCCTCCCTGAAGACTGACGTCAATGTACATCGATACTCATGGAAGACACTGCTAGTGCTCACTGCTATGCATATTGACCTCTTCTTCCTGACTACATAGCTGAATCTCATCTTCCAGGCCCTTGTTGCCAGGTGGTCCTTATATTACTGAATTCTGGTCAGTAGAATGTGGGCAGAGATGATATACACCATTTCTAGTCCTGGCTGGTAAAAACTTCCCACACAAGATTCTCATGCCCCCTCTCCAGAAGCCTTGAAGGTCAGAAATTAAAGATGGCAGCATTATAAAATGGAAGGACCCATATGTCTAAACTGACTATATAGGGGCAAAGCCCCTTTCGCTGATTACATTGTGCTGTGATGTAAGCAAGCAATTTTGTTGCTTGAGCCACTGAGATTTTGGAGATGTTTGTTTTACCAGTTAGTCTACCCTGACTAATACCAGAATGGGTACCAGAAGTGTGGTTCAAACCCACATAGATGTGCAGTTATTCAATCAGCTATAATTTAACAAACTATACTATCAGCTAGCCCAATTTTGTTCATATTTTCTATAAGAATAAGCTGTGATTTGTGCAATTCTTTTCATAAATCAAGAATTATTATGTGTATTACTTTCCCCTGATTTATCTATAAAAAGATACAGAGTAAGTTTAGCTTGACTTGTGTATAATGAATGCATGCTGGTTCTCAATGATCTTTCCTCCCTCCTTTCCTCGACCACCTTTTCTCTCTTTTGCTGGGAATTCAAAAACCAACTTTTTAATAGTTGACTTAAAATTTTTTTTCTAGGAATCATCCTCAATTTTATAGTTCCACAGTTCTTTAAAATCTACATTTCTCTCTTTTTTAATAAAGCTAGAAATTTGTTCTTTTTCAGTAGATTTCACTGCTATGAACATAGAAAAAATATGTATTTGACCACTTCACAGAAAATCTCAGAACATTATAACAGCTTAACTCCATTTCCTCCCTCTTGTCACAATAACTCACATTTACTGAGCACATGCTATGTGTCATTCTTCTAAGTGACTCATTTAATCCTCACTGCCACGCTATGAGGCTGGTGATTATTCCATCCTACTTTTGAGAACACTGAGGCCCACAGAGGTGAAGCAATCTTCCTGGGAGGTTCTCAGCTTACCAATGGCAGAGCTGGTATTCCAATCTCATCAGTCCGCTCTCAGAGACCACATGCTCAACCAACACAGTCTACGGTGCTCTCTGCCAACTTCTAGGCTGGGGATGGTTTGTTCTGATTGTTCTTCTTCCTTTGCCAAACATATAATCTCTTATATGTTCCCCCTTTCCAAACCCAGCAGAGAAGAAGAAGGCATCTTTGGACCCTCCCACCTAGCTTCCACATCAGTGGAGCCCACCAAAGCTACTTGCTGTCTTGGACACTCACTTAGTTGCTACCTAGTAACTTCCTTTGGAGCACTTGCGGGGGCAAAAGAGAGGGAACATGCCTGCAATGTAATTAACACTATAACAACTTGTTTCCCCCTTGGAGAATTACACCATTAGCTGCTTCAATTGTGCATGAAATATAAATTACATTACTCCGAGGCATCATGTTGGAGCAGACAAGATGCTAAGTGACGAGGCTCTCCATGGTGCATCCCATTCCCAGCCAGCGGGTCGAGGGAACATAAGCCCTGAGGCCTTAAACCAGCAGATCTGCCCTGTGATCTCCCTGGCTGTTCCAGGCTTAGAGGACCCACAGTGAAGAATCTTTCCTGGGTGGTCCAGAAATCCAGATCCCAGGAACATTGTCCCTAGCACTTTTTTGCTTTCTGAAAGGGTTTGAATCTGGGGACCAAGCCCCTTCTCATCCTCAGCTCCCATGCACAAGTGGACAAAAGGGGCTACTTTCCTTCTTGTGTTGTGTGTGTGTGTGCAGGACAAGCCAGTTCAGAGTGTTAACCTGTTGGGTTGAGTGGGAAGCAGGTGGGCAAATCCACTTCAGAAGGGAGGGAAGTAATCCTTCACAAGAGAGATCCAAACTTGTCCTTGATGTTCATCCATCCTGCCATCTATTAATTCATTAATTCATCTTGCCGAAAGTGCACCGATTCCCCATGTGGGCCAGGCCCACAAAACTACCTACTTTCTTTCAATGCCAGCTGTCTGGGCACTAACCTAAGCCACTTTGAGACCTTCATTTTGTGTGTAATTAGAGCTGAGTTGATAAGCTGCTGAGAAGTAGGATGCAGGGTTTTTGTCTGTCATCCTTCTTTGAGGACACTGAAGGAACTTTTCAAATCTTGGTGTCATAAGAAGGTGTGTTTGCTTTTTCAGAAGAGACACTGGTTCATTTATATCTGAAGCCACCACACCTCCTATCCAGGGGTCCCCTTCTGCCTTGGTCCTAGTGCCCTTGTGCCTGGTCCCATGGGGATAGTTGGGAGGCCTATCCCTGGGCACCACCAGCAGCTGCTGGATAGGCTCAGAGCCAGCTCCTTCTCACCAGAACTCCTGTCAGGGCAGGAAGTTTGGAAACCCAGCCTAAAGCTCTGGGAGAAATTTGGGAAAATATCATGCAATTACCCTAATGACAGCTGTACAAATCACACAACTACCCCTCAAATCCCCTGCTGCTGAGCAGAGCCAAAAACAGGAAGAGCCAAAACCCACATATGGGTTCAGGGAGACCTTTGGAAAGCTGTCCCTGTGGAAGGCCTAAGGGAGAGGGGTGCGAAAACACTGCAGGGGCTCTGGTTCTGCCTGGGCAGGAAAAGACCACTTCAGGGTACCCCACTCTGGCACAAACCCATTCTGAGGAGCCCCAGCCCATAGAGCTCTTACCATCTGCCCTCTCTTTGTCCAGCTTCCCACCTCACATTCCCTCCCAGACCACAGCTATCCAGGAAACTCTGAACAGGGCCTACAGGGGACAGGGTGACAGCTGTCAGCTCCTGGTATTTTTCTAGCTTGGGAAACCTCCTCCATTCTGTAGATCCAAATATTTTCTTGTACTTTGATCAAGACCTAGATCAAGCTTGTCCTCCCCCCTTTCTCACAGAGCTGTCCTGGGCTCCCTTCCACACCCCGGTCAGGATGCCTAAAAACACTCAGTTGTGTTATGCAGTCTGCCTCTTGATTCCTGGTTTCCTTAAAACCATCTGCTGTGAAAAATCACAAAACTGCCAGATGGGGGACAGGAAGGTTTCCGTTTCAAATTTCTCTCTCTTTCTCTTTCTCTCTCTGCCTGTACCATCGTTCTAGGGACAGAGTAGGTGTTTAATCACCAATCCCTAGTGCAATGGGAAACAATCGTCCTTTAATTGTTTGATTTTGTGCGATAGAATTCTAGGTAAATATTAATGGCTCCATTTCACAGATTGGGAAACTGACACTTGAGAGGCACAGAGGTAGCTGGCAGGTACTCTGTTTTTTTGAGCACTTCTGCCCTGATCTGGATTAGGTACTGGGGGGTCATGTATATACAGAAGCCATCCTTGCCTCCAAGGAGGAGAGGGGGCTTACTGTTGAATGAAAGGGTGGGAGACTGAGCTTCCTTGCTTCACATACAATATTGCTTCACATATTGTAGACAAAAGTCAGAGTTGCAGCGAAGCCTATTACTGGGACTCAGCTCCTGGGGAGTCCCACACAACTTACCAAAAAGCAAAGATGAGAAAAGAAAGACACTGCATAGAGCTCTTGGCTGGAAGGGCTGGTCCTTGCTCATAGTAGATGAGAGCTGAAACTATATTAGAGTTTGTGTGGTACAGTGAGAAATCTGAAAAGATCACTGATGTTCTCATGGACAAGATGGCTTCTGATGTAATTCACGACAACAGTAGCTACTATTTTTTGAAAGGTCACCTTGTGGTAGGCCTGGTGCTGATTCTGCAGTAGAAAGGGGTGCTGGTTACCACTGTGGCCTGTTGCCAGGCTGCCCTAGGTTCCAATCACAGCTCTCTTACTGTATATCTCAGCTATGTGACTTGAACGTCACTGAACCTCCTTTGTTTTCCGGCCCTGTCTGTAGAATGGGGATACAATAGTTCTTTCCTCATGGGGTGTTGTGGGGATTAAATGGATTAACTTACGCAAATAATTTAGAATCCTGGTACTTAAAATGTGGTCTGTGAATCAGCAGCTTCTGCCTTCTGCTGGAGCTCATTAGAAATGCAGGGTCTCAGGCCCTCTCCCACACCTGCTGAATCTGCATCTGTGTGTTGACAAGGATCCCTGAGGGTTCACATGAATGCTAGAAGCACTGGCTAGAGCAGAGCCTGCAGCACAGTAAGTGCTCTGTATCTGTTGGCTGCGATTAGTCTTATTATTTATTATCCTATCTGATCCCACAGCATACTCACAGGGCAGGAAACCACGACTCATACAAGGTATGTATGCTACTTCAGGTCCCAGGCAGGAGGAAGCAGCATTTCAGTACAAAAAGAGGCAGCAACCACCCTCCTGCCCCCAGAACCGAGGGGCTTTCAGTGTTAAAATCAAGATGGTTTCAGGAAAACCAGTGCGGTTTTGGTTGGACACCATAAGTGTAGATAACTCCAGTGTCTGGAGTCCTTGGCTACTAAGGGGCACAGCATCATGACAACATACTTTTTGTTTTTTTTTACTGTGATTAAATACAAATGTCAGCGAATTGACCGTTTGACATGTACAGTTCAGTGCTATTAAGTACACTTACAATACTCTACAACCACTTACCACACTCTAGTTCCAGAACTTTTTCATATGTCCCTGAATGGCAACCCAGTACCCATTAGCAGTCACTCCCTATTCCCCTCTCCCACCAGCCCTTGATAACCACAAATCTACTTTCTGTCTCTATAAATTCATCTATTCTTGGCATTTCATGTAAATGGAATGAGACAATATGTGTGGTCTTTTGTATCTGGCTTCTTTCAGTTAATCAAATGATTTCGAGGTTGGTGCACATTGCAGCATGTGTCAGAATTTCATTCCTTTTAATGGCTAAATAATATTCTATTGTATAGCTATACCACATTTTTGCTTATCCATTCATACATCGATGGGTATTTTGGCTCCTTCCATCTTTGACTATTGTGAATAATGCTGCTGTGAACATTTATGTACAAGTATCTGTTGGAAACCCTGCTTTCAGTTCTTTTGGGTATATAGGTAGAAGTGAAATTGCTGTGTCATAGTAGTTCTAGGTTTAACTTGTTGAGAAACAACATGAGTTTTTAAGTCCACATATGTGTTGGGCACTGAAAAGGCCCTTAAGATCCACACAAAAACACCGCTTGGATCCTGCCCTTGTGAGTCGCAGTTCCAGGGTGAGTCATTGGGCCTTCCTAGGGTACCCCCAATTCCCTTGGTTGCCAGCCCAGGCTGGGGAGCCTCCAGTTGGCTTCCCCCTACTCTGCACCCTCCTTCAGGGAACTGGAGGAACATTTACTCTAGGATGAGCCAGCCCTAGAGATTTCTGTTACACAGTTACACTGAAGAAAACCAATGGAGGCTAAAGAAACCCAGTGGGGTACACCCAAGTGTGTTGTAGTCTTTCAGTATAGGGCCATCAGTGCCAATGAGTTAAGAGATGTTGGAAGGAAGAGGAAGGGAGGAAAGAGCCAATTTTTGGATCTACCCCTGGGGAAGGAGGAGTAACCTCAAAGCAAAGGGTGAACATTTGTTTTTGCTTTCAGTAGGAAGTGCTGGCTCATACTTGCCTTAGTGAGTTTTGCTTTGAAATGCTAGGCATGAGAGGGCACATGATAGGGTGTTCAATGCCTGGGTGGCCACCATTCAGGGGTTTCCTGTGTATTCTGAACTAAGTAATGGTCTTTGGTGATTCCCCAGATTCTTTCTCAGTGACCTCTGGCCCTCTGAGGAAAAATGCCAGGTGAAGGCTGTTATGGGAGACCAGAGGGTGGGCCAGAAGTTTCCTGTAGCTGAAACCTGGGCTCCCTCCCTCTTCCAAGGCCAGGTGAGATAGGAATTGGGCTTTGTTGATTCTTTCAGATTAGAAGCCAACGCAGAGCCGATAAAGGAAGGAGGAGGAGGAGAGCTTTTCCTAGAGGAAATAATGACCAAAAGGGCCAGAAGTCAGGAAGAGGGGTGGTGGGCACACAAATGCTGCTGCTAAGGTTGTTGGATAATGAATGAAGGGAGAGGAAAGGCTGAGAGGCCAGGGAAGGCCAGCCTCCAAACTATATGGAATAATGTTTTCTCTCCCTCACCCAGCCAAATAGGCTGTTTTTTTTTTCTCACTCTCCAGTGTAAACACTCCAGCCTTCACCTCCACCGGTGTACTGAACCCCAAAGTAGGGCCCTTATCTGTGTGCCCCTCCCACCAACCTGTCCCTGTTGCTATGGAAACTATCTGGGGTAAGGTGATCTCTCTCTACTTGCAACCTCCCTGCTTTCAGCACCAATCAATCAACCCCCCCAACCCCATCTCTCAGGAGGACATCCTAGGGGAGAGTGAGAAAGAAGAGAAATTAAACACAGGAAAAAGAACAACAACAGTAATGAAAAATGAACAAAGAGAGGGGATGATGTAATTCCAGCTGTTGATCAATTCCTTTTGTCCCTCCAGACACCACACCCAACCTGTGCTTAACTCCAAAAGCAGGAAGGGGCTCCCTGGTGGGAGTTTTCCAGAACTGCCAGGTTGGACCCAGGGAATTTTTTCTGTCCATGGAGGCCTTTGGGAAATTTGCCTTCCAACTGTCCATTGTCTTCCTCTGAAGGAAGGTCAGTGGAATGACAAATCAGCCTGGTCATGGGTAATTAGAGACAGGCTGGAACTTACCTGCCAGAGTGAGCAATGTTATAAGGGGGTTGACCACTGGGATTTATTTCCTGTGGAAGATTGTATTTTGCACAAGTGGCTAAAAGCATAGTTTCTGCCCTACATGCTATTCTGGAAACTTATCTTGCTCCCATACAGAGGTGGAGCCTGTGTCCTCTCTCCTTAAGCCTGGGTGAACATATGGTTGCCTCTACAAATAGCAGGGCAGGAGTGATATTATTAGACTTTTGAGGGTAGATTAGAAAAGGCAGTATAGTTTCTTCCTGTCTCTCTTGGGACACAATCCTTGGAACCCAGCCATCATGTTGTGAGAAAGCCTAGACTGTACAGAGAGGTCACGTTGAGACGTTCTTGAAAACAGCCCCCACTGAGGTCCCAGTTAACAGCCAATGTTAATAGTCAGACTTGAAATGAGCAAGTTTTTGAGATGACTCCAGCATTGGCCACTTTGTAACCACAGCTAGAATCACCTAGCTGAGCCCAGCCAATCCTCAGAACGCATGGAGACAATAACAACCATTTTTGCAGTTTTATGCCAGTGAAATTGGGGCAGCTTGTTTTACAACAATGGAAAACTAGAATGAAGTTGGACATTAGAAATTAGAAGTGTGGCCCTAGCCAGTGTGGCTTAATGGGTTGGAGACAGTGTGGCATTGTCCCATAACCTATAGGTTGCCAGTTTGATTCCCAATCAAGGTACATGCCTAGGTTGCGGTTTCGATCCCCAGTTGAGATGTGTGTGAAAAGCAAGCCATCAATGCTTCTCTCACATTGGTATTTCTCTCTCTCTCTCTCTTCCCCACCCCTCAAATGAGAATAAAGTAAAAAAGAAATTAAAAATCTTGTTTCTATGGCAAGATTTGCCACAAGCTCACTTCAGCATCTCAACTTAACCGTCTCTGAAAGCATAGAAGTTTAATTGTTTCACATAACCTGGTTGATGGTTGGTTTTGCTCTTGGTATACATAGCCATTATTAGTCACTGCTCTGATTATGACTGCTGTGTGGGGTCTAGGTGAAAATTATGATCTAGATGATGTTTTTGTGCTCCAAAAGAAACAGCTGTCCCATTTCCACTGGGCACTTTTTTGTCCAAGCAGTTTGCCCATGGATGTCGGTCTTAACCACACCAGCTGATAGCCTGTTGTCTATTCTTGGTCAGTTACAAAACCAATGGACTATCTGCATGTTTTCTTACTACATCATTTTATTTGTGAAGTACTGTCCAATTTTTTAATAAAATTAAAAAAAATTTATTTATTTATCTTTAGAGGTGAAGGGAAGGAGAGAGGGAGAGAAATATCAATGTATGGTTGCCTCTTGTGCATCCCCTGCTGGGAACTGGCCTGCAACCCAGGCATGTGCCCTGACTGGGAATTGAACTGCGATCCTCTGGTTTGCAGGTCCGTGCTCAATCCACTGAGCTCCACCAGCCAGGACAGTACTGTTCAATTTTTAATCCTAACTGGGCACCATCTCTCTAGCTGATAGTTATCACCTTTCTTTCTGCTCACGAACTTCTTGAAAGTTGTATGCATCAGTGGTTCTCAAACTTTAGCTTGTATTACAATCACCTGGAGGGCTTGTGAAAAACCAGATTCCCAGAGTGCACCCTAAGAATTTCATATTTGGTAGATCTTGGGTAAGGCTCAAGAATTTTGGTTTCTAACAAGCTCCCAGATGCTACTGACACTGCTGGTCTCTGAACCACGCTTTTAGTAGCACTAGTATGTTACCTCCATTTCTCCTTTTGTTTCCCCTTCAGCCTAGTACAATATGATTTTCCCCCTTCACCATGGTTGTGTAATGGTCAAATCTAATTGCTTCTTCTCATTCCTTACCTTCCTTTGGCATCTACATTTCATTAAATGTCACTGACCACTTTTTCCTTCCTGCAACTCCTTCCTCCCTTGCCTCCTGCTGCACATCTCTTCTAGTTCTAAACCTATCTTATTGCTCTTTCTTCATCTCTTTCTCTTGCTCACCTCTCAAGGATTGACTTGCTCTAGTGTTCTCTTCTTGATCTGTTTTTAGTCTCTACCCTTCTTACCTGGCTCCTACTGCCATATTCCATCTGCACAGCAGTACCTTCCAAATATATAACTCCAGTTACAGCCTGTTTCCTGGGCATCTCCAGCTGGGGATCCTGTTGACATTCAAGTGTCCTAAACCATCCTCCCACCTTTTCCAGTAAACCTGCTTTACATCCTTAATCCCCTGAAAGCAAAATGGTCATCAGATCCTAGCCATAAATGTTTCTTTAATCCCCTCTCTCCTCTTTGTTCTCCCCCACCCCGCTTTTTCAGGTTCCCATAGCTCCTGTATGGACCATTATTATGGTTTTCTAAGTGTTTTCCTTGCTCCTAACCTGTTTCCATGCTATTCCATTTGTTTACACCATTACTAGTTATATTTCTGACATAGAGATCAGATCACTTAATTCCCTGATTAGAACAGTGGATCGACTCTCCATAAACATGGCAGACATGATAGTTCTCCACCTTCTAATCTTTTGGTCATTCGTGTGGACATTGCCTTCCATATTACCTTCACTCTTGGTAGTCAATGGCTCTTTATTGAGAGACTGCCCCCCAGGATGCCAGAGCCATTTCATTGTATTATGTGGACAGCCGAAAGTGCATGGGGGCAGGTCTGAACCAGTGACTGATGGGTGGGCACTGTAAGTTCTTTAGCCCTTTTGCTCCAATCTGGACATCTCCGTATATGGAGTTCTCCTACAGGATGAGGCTAAAATTGCACTTTGAGGAACTTAGCTTAGTATGGCCCCTTGGTTTTGCTTCTCATCTTTCCCTACTCCCTTTTTAGCTCTTCCTGGTCACATCTCATAAATCAGTTTAACCAGAATCCTTGTCTCTGAGTCTTCTTCTGGGAAACTGGACATAGATAAGTACTTGGGGAATAAAATGAAAACTCCTAAATCTGGAAATCAAGGCCTTTCAAAATGTGCTTCTAACAATGTTTCTGGATTCATCTTTTCCAAGTTCCATCTGACATTATAGCCACATCAAGGACTTTCATTCCCAGAAAAAAAAAAACATGTGCTTCTAGACTCCTGTGGTTCTGAGTGTGTGTCACCCCTTTGAGGCATGTAATCCAGCGAATCCCTGAAGGCCCAGTACACATATGAAGCCTTTCGAAATCCTTCTTCAGGTGCTACCATCCCTGTTCCTTTTGTCGTTGTATTTTGTATATTTCCTTGGTACAATATTAACTGAGTTAATGGATATAAATCTGCTTCCCACATGCAAATGTGAACTAAGGCATAACCATTTAATTTTAGTATTCTCGGCAACTTATAGAGTATTTGATTCTTGGTATGTGCTTGGTATAGGATTAATCGTATCCCCCAGAAAATATATTAATATGTTGATGTCCTAACTCCCAGTACCCCATGATATGATTTTATGTAGAGGTAGAGTCTTTGCATATGTTGTGAAGTTAAGATGAGGTCATTAGGGTGAACCCTAATCCAATATGACTGGTATTCTTATAAAAAGGGGAAATTTAGACACGGAGACATGCACACAAGGAGAATTTCATGTGAACATGAAGGCAAAGATTCAGGTGATGCCTCCATGAAACAAGGGATGCCAAAGATTGCCAGAAAACCACCGGAAGCTAGGGGAGAGACCTGGAACAGACTCCTCCTCATAGTCTTAGAAGGAACACTTTCATCTTGGAGTTCTAGTTTCCAGAACTGTGGGAAAGTACATTTCTGTTGTTGTAAATCCTCAATTCATGGCAGTTTGTTATGGCAGCCCCAGGAAATTAATAGTGCTTAATATATGCTCATTGAATGAATGAATTTGATATAACACTTACTTAGCATTATAAAAACCAGGCAGTGTTCTAAGTCTTATACAAACATTAACTCCTTTAATTCTCATAACACCAGTATGAGGCAAGTATTGTTATTATTCTTATTTTACAAGAGAAGGAAATTTAGGCAGAGAGGTTATGTAACTTACCCAAGTTTGCAAAGCAAGTGATAGCGTCAGAATTTGAAAGACAGTCTGGCTTCAGAGCCTAAGGAGTTTGCCACTATGCTATGGTGAATTAAGATCATTCTTGTAACAACAGTTGCGAATGAAGTTGTCAGGCAGGTAGGCAGAGGAAGAAACTTAGAGGGTAAATGGCTGAGTTTCACGTGGGTGGTAAGTGGCAGAGGTGGAAATCGACCTCTTTTCTTTGATTCCTAATCTAGTCCCCTCTCTATAAAATAGAAAACATGGGCCTTGAGAGTACCTCATGATAAATACTCACATTTGAGAGTTATTGCCACTAGTCTGAGTATGAACCAGTAAAAAGGGGCAGATTGTTGTCAGGGAGACTTGGCTCATGGGAGAGAGGATGCGCTGTCGTTGGTTATGGGCTAACAGTGGTCGTGTAAATTTTCATTCTCAGTGAGTGTAACTTCCATGACTGATGGTCATAGATAGAATTGCCTGGGCTTTAGATTTGTGGACCTGATGCCCATAAACCACATTTTCATATAGAATACATGTCTGAGGAGAAGCGGGCATGTTTTAATCTCGTGAGTTACAGCGCTGCCTCCCTCTAAAACCTGAGCCAGTCTCTGATGAGTGAAGAGGTTGCTGTGACAAGGGAAAAACCCACCCAATGCCTCCTAGCCTCCCTTCCCCACTCCCTCCTCAGAGACCAGCATTTATTTACTCTGTAGGAGGGGAGGATGTTCTAATCATTTTTTAAGGGCTCTTGCTGCTTTGGAGTGGCAAGAAGAGAAGAGATGTGCACATACAATTTTGGGCTCTTCAGTCATGATTCTGAATAGTTGTTGAGAGCTGAGTGGTTTAGCAATGGACTTGGTTGCAAGGGGTGGTGGTGGTGGTACTAGTGGTGGTGTGTATGTGCGTGTGTGCACATGGGCACGTCTCTGCTTCTTCATAACAACTTGGCTTTGCTTATCAGGTGTTTTTAATGCTGGGTAACTTTGGGGTTGAAGAAGTGGGAGGAAAGAAGATATGCTTGCTGAAGAGCTACCAGAAGGATGGGGCCTGCCATAGATGGACAAATCTGTTCGCCAACAAAGAGCACAAGTCAGAAACAAACCTTGTGCCAAGAGTGGGTGCTGTGGAGGTGCTGCCAGGTGCCACTGGTGTGGGTGTCAACCCTGTCAGGTACTGATATGAGAGGGTGGGTGGTGGGTCTAGAACCAGGTGGGGAACAGAGTAGAGTTGGGACCAGCACACTCAGATGGGTTTAGCTGAAGACTGGGCCAAATGCCAGGAGATACAATGCAAGAGGGCAAGACAGAAGGCAGGCTGGGACATGGGCAGGTGATCAAACAATGGGATGCTGAAAGAAAGACAGAACAGACATCTGGGGGTCTGGGTATGATTTGTCTGTGAGGGGAGTCCAGGAAAGCACTGAGTCAGGTAGAAAGACCACCAGTAATTCCTTCTCCCTGGAAGGATTTTTTTAATGTTGGGAGAACTTTTGTGGTGGTGTTAACCCAATATCCCACAATGCCTTAATCCTAAGATCACCCTGAACTTCACTCGGCTCCCAGGCCACCATCCTCTCCTTGGTTTGTTCATCTCTCTGCCTATTCCTTAGCCCCCTTTGCTGGTTTCTTCTCACCTCCCTGACCTTTCACCTTTGCAGTGCCTCAGGGCTCCCTTAGCACCTTTTCTTTTCTATGTCTTCACCTTTTCCCTAGGTAGCCTCATCCGGTCTCATGGTGCTGAATCTCTACCCAGAAGACTGCCTGATTGCTGTCTGCAGTGCAGACATCTTCACTGGGACACTGAACAGTATGTCAGACTCAGCCATGCTTCTCATTAGCCCCTGACTGGAGCCTTTGAACCCACAGTCTTCTGTCTCTATTTTGGTAGTTGTCCAGCTGCTTGGGTCCAAAACCTCAGATTCATCCCTAACTTCTTTCTCCCACCCATTCTTGCAGTAAATTCTGTTGTTGATAATAACTTAAAATATAGACCTAGAATTTGGTAACTTCCCATTATTTTTGCCACTACCACCCTGGTCTTGTCACTATTTGATCTCTCCTGGATTACAGCAGTAGCCTCTCAAATGACTTCCCATAGACTGTTCTTTTATTTTATTTATTTATTTATTTATCTATTTATTATTATTATTTTTATTTTAATTGTTATTCAAGTACAGTTTTCTGTCATTTACTCCCATCCCAGCCATAGACTGTTCTTAACACCACCATTAAAGTGCACCTTTAGAAGATGTTTGACTATGTCACTTTGCTGTTCACTATCTTCCAAAGGCCCCCTATCTCACCCCAAGTAAAGCCAAAACCATCACGGTGGCTTTCATGGCCCTATAATATCTCCCTGTCCCCACTGCCTGGACTCTACTCCCTACCACCCTTCCAAATGCTCTCTCTGCCTCAGCCAAGATGACCTTCTTGCCCTGTCTACAATGGGTCAGGCACACATCAAAGGGCGTTTGTCCTGGCTCTTCCTTTGTTTGGAATGCTCTCCCTCCTCTCCTTCAGAGCTTGACTCAAAAGTGACCTTCTCAGTGACACCTTCTTAAACTACCCTACTAAACACTGTAAGCTTATTTTTCCCTACTTTTCCTAGCTCCCTCCCTGATTTATTTTTCTCTATAGCACTTTACCAACTTGCTATAGATTTTACTCCCCCAATAGAATGTAAGCTCCACAAAGGCAAAAATGTGGGCTGTTCGGTTCACAATTGAATCCTTAGTATCTAAAATAGGGACTAAAACAACTTAAGGTGCTCAATAAGAACTTGTTGAATACATAAAATGAATTTATCTCCTTGGGTCTTATTCTATGCCTCCTTGCCTTTCTTTTCCTTCCTTCCTTCCTTCCTTCCTTCCTTCCTTCCTTCCTTCCTTCCTTCCTTCCTTCTCCTCCTCTTCCTCTTCCTCCTCCCTCCTTTTTTCTTTCTTTCCCTCTCCTTTTCTTTTTTAACTAAGTAATTGTTACATTTTCAACTTGTATAGTGCTTTATAGTTTTTAACACCCTATGTCTTAACCCTTAGGGCTATTGTAATACCACAAAAATACCACAGACTGGGAAGCTTATAAACAACATAAATTTATTTCTCATAGTTCTGCAAACTGGAGGTCCAGGATTAAGATGCTGGCAGATTCAGTATCCAGTGGGAGCCTGCTCCCTCATAGACAACCATCTTCTCTCTGTGTCTTCACATGGCAAAAAGGACAAGGGAGCTCTATGGGGTCTCTTTTGTAAGGCACTAATCTCATTCAAAAAGGCTCTATGCTCATGACCTAATTATCTCCAAAGGTCTTCCTAATGGCATCACATTGGAGATTAGCTTTTGACATATGAATTATTTCAGGGGGGTGCACATTCAGTCTATAGCAGTCTCTCTCACACACGATATTATCCAGTCTTGACAACAACCATTTGAGGCCGACCTAGCAAGTTCTTCCATCTTCCTATGACTGAGGGCTTAGCCTTGGGCAAAGGAAAATGAAGCAGGTGTTCTAGATGTTGCATAGGTTATTCCCTTAGCTCAGGTGTAGAACTGTTCACTCCCAGCTGTGGTAGATGATTTCTAGTAAACTGACAGCTTTTTCCCTCCAGAACCTGCCTCTCACTGCTTTTCTGCTCTGGGCATGCTCAGTTGAGCGCAGGTGCAACCAGGAAGTGCAGAGGAGATAATGTCCTCAGGACAAACTATAGCCATTAAGGATGGACGTTTGTGGATGTTATGAACTAAATATTTGTGTTCCCCCAAATTCATATGTTGAGGGCTTAAGCCCTAACATAATATTATTTGGAGGTGGGACCTTTGAGAGGTAATTAGGTTTAGATGAGGTCATGAGGGTGAGACCCCCCATAGAATTAATATCCTTAGAAGAGACTGGAGCTCGCTCTCTCTCTATCATGGGAGGGTACACCAAGAAGGCAGCCATCTGTAAGACAGGACGAGGGTCCTCACAAAGAATCAAATCAGCCAGCACCTTGATCTTAGTCTTTCTAGTCTCCAGAACACTGAGAAACAAATGTCTGCTGTTTCAGCCACTCAGCATATGGTATTTTATTATGGAAGCATGAGCTAAGATAGTAATAGATAAATGCCCCAGCTTCTTTGTCCTCTGGTAGACAAAGGCATGTTCTGTATAGTTTCTGGAGGTTTCCTGGGGGGATTGAGTTCCAGTTGCCCAAAGGGGTAATATCCTAATAAATACTTCTTTTATTGGATCCTCTCGAATTCCCTGTGTCCTTACTGTGCTTCCTGGATCACCTCTCAATTAAACCACCTGTATCTGAGTCCTTTCTCAGGGTTGGCTTTTGGGGGTACCTGTTAGAGTCTGAATTGTTTGTGTTTCCCCAAATTTATATGCTGAAACTTACCCCTCAAGGTGATGGCATTAGGAGATGAGGCCTTTGAGAAGTGAGTAGGTCATGAGGGTGGAGCCCTCATGAGTGGGATTAGTGTTTTTATAAAGGAGAACCCAGAGAGCTCCCTTGCCCATTTTACCACCCACATGGAGATACAGAGAGAAGACAGTAGCCTATGAACCATGAAGAGGGTCCCCTACTAGACACAAAATCTGCCAAGGTGTTGATCTTGGACTTCCCAGCTCCAAAACTGTGAGAAATAAATGTCTATTGTTTACAAGTCACCCAGTGCATGGTATTCTGTTACAGCTGCCCAAATGGACTAAGGCAGAACCTGCACTGACATGGGAGGGAACAAGTTTATTGATGATACTAAGAAACCCCTCTGTGGCCCTGGACAAGGGTTATCACATTTTGCTAATAAATGCAGATGCCCGGTATACTTGGATTGCAGATAAACGATGGATATGTTTTTAGTATACATATGTTTCATGCAGTATTGTTGGAACATTTATACTAAAAAATGTTGTTTATATGAAAATCACATTCAATTGGGCATCCTGCATTTTATCTGGCAACCTGAATTATGGTTGGAAATAAGGGTAAACTAATTTGGAAACTGGAAATGATCACAGGGGCCTAGATTATGTGTGATTCTGGGCTGGATAAAGGCGATTTGTGAACCTTTCACCTTTAACCAACATAATCTGGGAATGGTCTGCATCCCATAATCTTCTTGGACACCATGTGCAGCTGACTGTGAGAGGACAGTGGAGGACAAACATGGCTCAAAGATGTTAAGGAGATGACCATGACTCTAGGATCTGTCCCCCAAGGTGAAAGCCCTACTAGCCTTTGAGGCAGTGATTATAAGATGTTGCCCAGGTAGCAATAATAGCAGCAGCAGCAGCAGCAGCAGCGGCGGCAGCCACAGTTGGCAGAAGCCTTTGGTCTGGGGCCTGTATGTCATCACAGAGACAACAGTCGAAAATGGAAAGTTTTAGTCACACTCCTTTCTTTGGCTGCCATCTGTGTGACAATGGTAAAATTGTGCTGCAGGGCAGCCAAGATAACCTGCTATAGTCACTTTCCAGAGAGCCAGGGGCCTGGCTGGCGTGAGTCCCAGCAGCTGCTCACATGCTGAACTGGGAACCTGACCAGAATGGATGGATCCAGGATTCCTGGGTTCTAGGTACTGACTCTAGACCTCATCCTGATCTAAGCATGTCACAGATATTTTTTTAGCCCATTTAACATATAACTCTATGAGGTAAGTAGAACACCATTTGACAGATCAGGAAACTGATGCACACTAACTCAACTGCTTGGAGGTAGAAGATCCAGGATCCAGACCCTGGCAGTGTGACAGCTGAGCTGTCACTCATTCACTGTACCACATATCTGAGAATTGGAACCATGGAGGGCCCAGCAGAAGATGAATGCCCAAGTGGAGCCTGGAGGATTCTTGATACTGCTGTGTTAGCATTACCATTACTCTCATCTTTTTGTATGTCCTGACATGAACTGTCTCAGGAGTAATGCCAACTGTAAAGTGGCCGGGCTGGTCTGGCTTCTCCCTGGGGACACCTGGGAAGCCTGGATAGACTCTCCAATTCCCTGATTCTCTCTCACCACAATTGCAGTTATCCCTTGCCTCCACTTGCAGACTAAGAGTTGATCACACAGCCAGAAACAGCTGCTAGTCCCCTGGAAAACAAGCCTGGAGCAGAAGAGGCATGTGATGCAAAGCTCCAGGCAGAAGCAAATCCAATATCCTTAGGTCAGGGAAAATAACCTCTCTATACTTTGGGGATAATAAAAACTGACATAGGGTTCTGGGGTTCTTTGGTTTTGCTTTTCTTTTAACAGTGTCTTTGATGCTTGGATGAGAGATGCTGGGCTTGGATGCTTGAATTCAGATGCTGGCCTGCCATCTAAAACAGGGCTCCCCAATATTACCTCTCAATTTACCACAAGCCATAGTGGGGTCCAGAGCCCCTTGGTTTCTAGGTGCTCTCATCTGGCCTCTGCCTTGCTCTCACCTCAAGCTCCAGAGTGTTGCTAACCTAGGCAACAGGAGGAACAGAACAGGATTGTACCCTTCATAGCAGATGCTCTTATGCCCGGCTCTGTTCCCTTGTTGGGTTCAGGCTGACTCCCAGCTGCTAGTATGTGGATCTCTGTGCCCAGTGGCTTTCTAGAAACTGCACCAGCACTCTGCCCATGCACTTGGAGGAATTATGCCACCCTTAGATAAACCCTCAACCAATGACTAGCCAGAGTTGGTGCATAAATACCCAGCTCTGTAGGGGGAGGATAACTCAGAGGTGTGAGTTCTACACCAGTACTACTCAATGTTTGATCCCTGTACCAGTAACAGGCTGTGAAATGTTTATTACTCATCCACTTCAAGAGGAGTACACAAAGAGAGCCTGTGTTTAGGAACTTTCAGAGCAATTTGACATTGCTGTGACATTTGTATTGTACTTTACAAAAGTATCCATCTATAGTGGATTGATAACAACACCAAACAACTGGGTCCTTGACCCAGATACCTGGAGAAGCACTGTTCTCACTGTTTCCTAGTTTCCCCAGTGGGATTAAGTGCCAGCTGCTGAAGTGCCAGCTGGCTTGATAATGCACCCATTATTGGCTGTCTTCCCTTCTCTGTCTCCTTTCCCCACTCCCCTACCAATGTTTCTGCATTTCCTACATGAACTACTGGTACTTATTTCTTTGTCTCAGGGTGGGCTTTTGGGATAACCCAAACTCAGACACCGTCCCATGGGCAGTGTATAAGGCTGCCCATGCTGCCATCTGCTTCCCCAAAGTGTCATTGGTGACTCCTTGACCCTTTCCTCAAGGGTCAAGTTTCCTCAAGTTAAGTAGCCCATTAAGGATGATAAACATAGCTTCCCACCTCCACATTTCTTCCTGCTTCCATGGCCTAAGGCCAAGGTCATTGCCCTTGCTGCCCTTTGCTTCTCCAGAGTCTTGTAGATTGGCCAAGGCTGATGGAAGGCACACTTCCAGGAACTTGGCAGCCAAGAATTGCTGATAAAATACTGAATGTCCCCAATTTTACTTCCAAGACTGGCTCTTACAGGACCAAGTCAGCTTCAAGGTAAAAGTCAGACGCACTAATTTATAGGCCAAAATGGCAAGTCAGGACAAACCTGTTCTTTTTCTGAAGCCACTTTTGTGTGCATGTGGAATGCTTTTGTTCAGATACAAAGTACCCAGGCGCAGTCTTTTATGCGCTGAATTATTTCCATGTGGTTCAGAGCCTCCCTGGACTTGAGTGCTATTATCCCCCAGCCTGTTAGATTGTGGGATGTATCTGGGGTCTGCTCCTTGGTTGTTTACGGATTTCTCAATCTGCCTGCTCAGGCTGAAAGAGGTCCTGCTACCCATAAAAACTCTGTGGTTCTAAATCATTTCTCTCTCTCTCTCTCTCAACTGAAGTTCACAGGAGTCCTGGAGCTCAAATTAAAACCATCTTGAAAGCTAAGTTTTACTTCTGCATTTAGTGGCACATTTCCCTTTGCCTTTCTGATGTGCTTATGCAGGCACTTTAGTCATCCGTGTTGGCCATCAGCCTCCAGTGACCTGCTCTGTTCAAGGGGCTCAGTGGTGAAATGGTTCTCTTGAAGCTCTTTTACAACCCCCCCAAAAAACTTCCTCCTGACCTAGTCTAGGCTGGGGTCAGCAGGTCAGTTGCACAAAAATACCACTGTGACTCTTATGAATGTGTTCATCTCTAGGGTTGATGGTACTAATGGTCATACATTTAGAAATCCCTCAATGAGAGTTCCGATGAGTCTAGCACCATGCCAAGGAGCATGGCAGTGCTCCTTGGCAGAGCATGGAGTGGAGTTGTTCCAGACTGGCTGTTGGAAACTTAACTGTTATAAGTAAGCTACTAAGAGGCAGGCTAGGGGGTGGGAAGGGGTCAGACTCTGCAGCTGACTGCCTGGGTTTGAACTCTGGCTCTGCCAACTGTGTGACTTGGACAAATAATCTAACTTCTTTGGACTTCACTTTCTTTGGCTGTAAAGGGGTGATAATAATAGCATCTATCTGATAGAATTGTTCTGATGATTTCATGTGCTAATATAATTGTAATGTTCAATTCCTCACTATGTTAGTTCTAGTACTCCTCCACCTCTCTGTAATATTAAATAGAACTGATAGAGAGAAAATTGGGACTGTAGTGATCAGAGAAGGCTTCCTGGAGGAGGGGGATTGGATTAGGCATGGAAGGGCAGGAAACAGGATATAAATTGTTGTCAGAGAGCAGACACACAGACTGTATTTTCTAAAGATGGTGACCAACAATATCTTCTAACTCACAGGCTCTTCTACAATGTGACCATAACACTCTTCCAATCGAGAGATTGGGTTTCTGTACATTTTCCCTAATATGGGTTAAGTGGCTTTTGACTGCTTTAATCAATAGAATGCAGTAAAAGTGATACTGGGTGACTTCTGAGGCTGGAGCATCAATGGCAATGCAACCTCCACCTTGTCACTGCATCACTTGCACTTGGAGCAATGAGCTACCATGTAAGAATTCGGATTATTCTGAGGCTGCCATACTGTGAGGAAACCCAAGGAATATAAGCTTTCTCAAGTAGGTGGAAGTTGCCCCCAGCATTTGAATTTTCCTAGCTGGGGTTTCAAACATCCTGGAGGAGAAGCAAACTATTCTCACTGCCTGAATTTTTTAAAAAAGATTTTACTTATTTATTTTTAGAGAGAGGAAAGAATGGAGAGAGAAAGGGAGAGAAACATTGATGTGTGAGAGAAACATAGACTGGTTGCCTCTCACATGCCCACAACTGGGGACCTGGCCTGCAATCCAGGCATGTGCTCTGACTGGGAATCAAACCAGTGACCCTTCAGTTCACAGGCTGGTACTCAATCCACTGAACCACACCAGCCAGGGCTCTGCCTGAATTTTTGACCCACAAAATCCATAAGCATAATAATGTGATTATTATTTTAAACTATGAGGTTTTGGAGGACTTTTTAAAGCAGCAATACTACCTGGAGGTGAAAGGCAACTCCAATGGCAGGGCCAATATAAGCAAAATCACTATAGAGGGCACAGTGAGAAGTCTGAGGGTAAGGGCAGTGAGGAATAGAGCTATGGGACCTGGAGCTTGCTTTTTTCCCTACCCCTGTCCAACACTATCCCACCATGCTAGAGCAGGTAATTATGGTGGAATATGAGTCATGATAGTTCCTGAAATCATCTGTGCAAATTATAGAACACCACCTTGGTTCCATTCATTCTTTGACAGAGTGAAAATTGCAAAGAATTTTGCAATAAATAATATGAATGAAATTTCTATAAAATAAATTAAAAAGTCCTGAGGACACTTAGGAGTACCCATCTCTCTTAGAGAGTCAATAATTTGTTTGTCTTGGGTCATGGCATTGGAGTCAGTTTGTTTGGGTTCAAAGGCTGCTTCAGCCACTACTGGCTGTGTGACCTTGAGGAAATTACTCAATCTCTCTAAGCCATTTTGGTCACACTGTACATCAGGGCTGGGTATGGATATTGGGGATCTCTGGGACATGAAGTGGGAGGACACAACCTGAACGGAATGTGAGGGGGTGGCAACCATAGATTCTTCTCTATTCTGGGCCTCAGAGTAGGTCAGGTTCTAAAAACATTTCTCTTGATTTCAATGTTTCTGGTTATATTTTGCTTGCTTGTTTGTTTTGTCGATTAGGTTCCAGTTAAAGGTGAGATCATATGGTATTTGTTCCGCACTGTCTGGGTTACTTCACTTAGCATAATGTTCTCTAGTTCTATCCATGCTGTCACAGAGGGTAGTGGTGTTACAGAACAGAGCTGGGGTGGGGGATGAACAATATACTATTACAAAATGGACCCCCCTTGTGCTCCAGGGGTCTCCCCCATATTGGGTTCGCTTTGTCCACTGACAGGGAAAGATGTTTCTCAATGCCAGAGATTGGTGAAAAGGAAAGGAATCATTTATTCAAAAAGTTATACAGACTTAGAGTAATGACTTAATGTCTTCATTAAAATACTGAAGTTATTTAGAATACCCACAAATGCACAGTCCTTCCTTCTCACCTTTGCCCAGTCTGGGGTACCATATCTCAAGAAAAGAAATAGAAGTCCATGGTTTAGGCTCCCAGGACCATCAGCTGTGTCGCCACTGTGATCTCAAGTTAATCCAAAGACATGTGGCACCTTCTCATGGCCCACCAGCAAGAATCCTTTCATCATCTTCTTCCAGGCAAAGTCTCTCCTGCTGCCTAAGCCATGTGGCAAAAGGGAGCACCCCAGATCTGCGTGGTCTTAACTCTTGCCTAAGCTTTGTGGTCTCAACCTCTGCCCAAGCCACATGATGAATCCCGCATGGCTGCAGCATCTGGGCTAAAATCCCTGTGCCAATCTTCCTCTGCAGCCCCATTTCTGACTCCTCCCACAATTAGTTACATCTGCCAGCATTTCTGTATTCTTCCAGCTTTATTGGGCTGCCATAGTAAGTCCAGGCAGGCATGGCCCCATGGTGTGGAACTAATCATCTCGAAGCTCTCATGCAGGTGCTGTAACCAGGGAGAGTTGCTTCCCAGTTACATCCTGAATGGAAGTCACTCCCATCCTCCTGGCTGAAAGCATGACCACAGCTATTTAACATATCTATGAAACCAGTTAAAGGTTTATAGATATGTTAAATGATCATGCCAGAGGTTAGCTGCAAAGCTGTTCCTGTACCAAACAGATCTCAATGGCCCTGCTCCATGTGTCCCATCCCCCAGCTCAGACTGATGGGGGTGAGGACATCACATATACATTTTTCTCTAATATTTCCTGAACACCCTGAGTTCTGGACCCCATTACAAATCCCTATTTGCCCCCCGCTTGGCTGCACTGTTACAGTAGCTCCTTCTTTCTTTCTGCTGCACAGTATTCCATCGTGTAAATGTACCACAGTTTTTTTAATTCACTCACTTATTGATGGGGAGAGGGGAGAGGGAAGGGAGATAACAGGGGAAAGAAGGGAAAGGGTCATCAAGGAACATATATAAAGGACTCATGGACAAAGCCAAAGTGGGGAAGGTTGGAGGGTGGGAGGTAGGGGTGGGTGGGGCAGGGGAAAGTGGTGGTGGGGAAATGGAGACAACTATATTCAAACAACAATAAAAAATAAAATAAAGTAAAAATAAAACAATAAAAAATTTCTCAAGGACAGTTCTGGCAGCCTGCATCTCCAGCCTTAATCCAGACTTACAACATCTCTCATGACTGATTCAGCTTTGTGTTCTCATACCTCCATTTAGTCTAACAGGACATCAAGAGATCAAATGCCAGACCACATCCTCTCTTTCTCTTTTCTCCTTTCAAGCTTTTCCTTTTGTCATTACAATTCAAATTCTCTCATGCATGGCAATGACTCTGATAGTGAGTGTGTGTTTATGGGAGGATATTTACATTAGCAGGACCTAAGCTCCAGGAAAAACCCTCCCCAAAGATTTCTTAGATATATATAATGCTAAACTTATCTGTTAGTTACCCTTTTTTGCACAACCAAATATCAGAAAATTTAGTGACTTAAGATAACAATCAGTTATTTTTTGCTTACAATTCTGTAAGTTGAGCAAATGTTGGCCAGAACAGCTTATTTTTGCTCCATTTTGCATCAGCAGGAGCTGCTCAAGCATCAGAAATCCTCCAAGAATCTCTTAATTTGGTTCAGGTATCTAGGGCTTCAGTTTTCACCACTGGCTTGGTTCTTCAATTTTCCTACAGGTGGCCTCTTCATGAGGTTAGCTGGAGCTTCTACGCAGCATGCTGCTCTTCAAGGTAGTTGGGTTTCCTAAATGACAGCTGACTTCCCCCAAAGCACAAAAGTTGAAGTTGCTAGGCATTCTCCCTGGGAGTGTTTCCCTGTAGCTCTTGATTTTGTTTTCTGAGTCACCTTTCCTTTTTCATAATAAATATTGATGTTTGCATCTGAGTAGCTTCATCAGTCTGATACAGGGTGCCCCCAAATAGGGATTTGTAATGGGGTCCAGAGCTCAGGGTGTTCAGGAAATACTAGAAAAAAATATAGGATGTCCTCACTCCCAGAAGTTTGAACTGGGGGATGGGACACATGGAGCAGGGCCATTGAGAGCTGTTTTGCATATCAAGAGTTTTGCAGCTAACCTCTGGCATGGTCATTTAACATATCTATAACTTTTAACTGGTGTCATGGATATGTTAAATAGCTGTGGCCATGCTTTGAGCCAGGGGGATGGGAGTGACTTCCACTCAGGATGCAACTGGGAGGCAATTCCCTCTGGTTACAGCACCTGTGTGAGAGCTTCGAGATGATTAGTTCCACATCATGGGGCCATGCCTGCCTGGACTTACTATGGCAGCCCAGTAAAGCTGGAAGAATACAGGAATGCTGACAGATGTAACTGATTGTGGGAGGAGTCAGAAATGGGGCTGCAGAGGAAGATTGGCACTGGGATTTAAACCCAGGCACGAGAACCAGCCATGGAAGGTTCGGACCACCCAGCTTTGGCAAGAGGCAGGACCACACGGCTTTGGGGTGCTCCCTTTTGCTGTGTGGCTCAGGAAGCAGGAGAGACCTTGCTGTGAAGAAAAGGGGTGAAAGGACTCTTGCTGGTGGGCCATGAGAAGGTGCCACATGTCTTTGGATTAACTTGAGATCCCAGTGGCGACACAGCTGATGGTCCTGGAACCAGGGGGTTACCTGAGCCATGGACTTCTACTTCTTTTCTTGAGATATGGTACCCCAGACTGGGCAAAGGGAAGAAGGAAGGACTGAGTGCATTTGTGGATATTCTAAAGGACTTTAGTATTTTAATGAATACATTAAGTCATTACTCTAAGTCTGTATAACTTTTTGAATAAATAATCCCTTTCCTTTTCACCAATCTCTGGCATTGAGAGACATCTTTCCCTGGCAGTGGACAAGGCAAATCCAGTATGGGGGAGACCCCTGGAGCACAAGGGGGATCCATTTGGTAATAGTATATTGTTCACTCCCCCACCGCCCTTGTCTGTTCTCTAACAAGTCTGTTCCCTTTCTTTAGTAAGTTAAGACCCAGATGACTGTTTTTATTTTGAATTCTGTCCTTGCAGTTCAAGCCAATGTAATTCTTTTCAAAACTTAGTGGGTTTCCTGTGTATCAACTTAGAATGTACTCCATTAGACAAAAACCACATCTAGAAATTTCTTTGAAATAGGTCTTTCTCTATTTTATGATGCAAGTAAAGGTTGTAGGAGAGTATCTTTAAGATTCCTAGAACACACTTTGACTAAATGAGATGGTCTACAGTTCATTGTACTAAATCTTTCGAGAGCTCAACAAAGGGTCTTATGGCTATTCCCTTGACCTAATCTTACTTTGTGGTCATGTTTTACTGGCAGCCTGGATGTCAATTACTATAATACTTTGAAACATTTTTTTGCCAAAAAATACTAAGGATGAAAAACAGTTTTATATTTGAAACTTGCAAGTCCTAGTTCCTTTACATTTTGTCTAAATTATTCTAAAAACCTGAATAATTCTTTTTTAGCTCTTTTTATCCTCCTACATTTTATTGTTATTTATGCATTCTTTAAATTGTTAGTGGCTGTGATAATAGAGATTTTAGATGAAGTGTAAAGGAAAATAACATTGCAGCAAAAGGGAGTAACCATACTTAGTTAGGACCTATTAAATAAACACATAGTAAATTGCTGCTTGTTAAAATCCACATTTTTAGGCCTTCAGTCACATGCAATGAGGCAGAAGTGGCTGTGAGAGAGCAGTCTAGATTTCATGGACCTTCTTATGCCCACTACGTGCAAAAACATTGCCTTACATCAATCTCTGTAGGCTTCCATTTTTCCCTACTTGTGTCTAGGTTCTAGTCCTAGATCTGATCTGTCTCCTTCTTCTTTTATTCCCTTGTAGGTCTGGGTGGCAAACAGATGGCACACTCAAATAGAGTAAGAATTTAATAAGGAGACTGTTTACAGTGATGTGGGCAGGGTTTAAAGACACTGACCAAGCTCAGTGCTGTACCTACAGCTAAGTAATTGTGGATTGCTGTCATCACCAGCTACAAGTTACCTGAACTTGGAGGACCTCAGTTTCATTTGACCTGTTCCTTAAAGAGTTCATTCTGGATCATTTAGTGGGAAGACCCTGTGTAAAGGCTCTCAGGCTGTGGAGTGGGACCCTTACTTAGTGTGGCCAGGTAAAGATGAGGTATCTGCCTCTCTAACAGTTGGCGCCAGGGGACTTTGAACAGAAAGCCTGGCCCCAAATTGTCATCAGTCCCTTGCCATTGCCTTTTCAGGATTTTCCTGTCTTTGGCAGCCAGAGGCCCTCCTATCTAGGCCAATAAATAAATTCACACTAAGGTGCTAGAGAGTGATAATAGCTAATCCCTTGCAAGAGCAATTGCTCTTGAAAAAGGGGATGGTTTAGTTCAAAAGAAAGAGTGTCTCCTAGAAGAATACCAGTCTTTGGCCACTAGTATGAGAGTAATGTATGGGCAGGGCCCCCTTAAACTCTTCAAGTCACTCCCCTCTTTTGCTTTTCTGTGAATCCTGATGTTAAGCATGTTCCCCAAGAGGCTTTCAAATCCTTCTACTTATGGAAGCTGCATGAAGTAATGGCTATCTTTTTTTTTTTATTGCTGTATTCTCAGAGCCTAACACAGCTCACTATGTGTTTGATGAATGAATGAATGGATGGATGAATGAATGAATGAATGAAACCTCTCTTCAGGAACCTGGCTTCTGTTGAAAGTGAAACACACTTGGCACCTCACCCCTCCCCTTTAGGCTTCCCTGTAGTTTGCCTAGGATTCAGCTGAAAAATGATTTTTCATACACGTCGCCCTCATTATAACATCATTCCTCAGAGCGAAGCTCTCTGACCACCCTGAAGACCTGTATTTAATGTGATGAAAGGTGATTTAATGGAGCTGAGGAGAACGAAGCAGAAAGCAGACAGCCGTTTCAGAAAAGCAGAGCAGGCTGTCCCTCCAAAGGGAAGAAAAAAAAAAAAAAAGAAAAAAGACAAAGGGCTAAAAAATTCAATACCTTCCCCCAGAAGACACTGGAACAAGAGGACGTTTTGGTCAGCTCCATAGGAAGGCAAAAATGAAAGCCAGATAAACCAGAGCCCTGCCCTCCCTGGCAGCAGATAACTAACTTACCATTTATTTACCTTAGAGCTGATTATGTACTGGGTTGAGGCAGGCAGGGGGATTTTATTGACATTTGGTCTCCCTTCACACATTTTTGCGACAGCCAGACATCAGGGACTGAGCTGCAGGATATTAAAGGATTTGGGAAAGTTATCAAGGAATGGGACATATTTATCAAAGCCACAGTGATATTAGAAAGCTGGGCTGCTGCTACACCTGGGTATGTTACTTGATTAAAAAAATAATAATGATTCATCCTCTGGCTGCCTTTTGCACCTGGGTGAATGCTGAGAAGTCCTTCAGGACCACCCTTGGCTAGGGATTTGCCCATAAAGACCCTCTTTGGGTCTGACAGAAAATTGTGGGTGATAGATCACACCAGTTTCTGGGGGTGTGCTTCTCCCATCCATGTGCATGCAGGTGTGATACTACACTTGATCTTAGCCAAAAGGCTGAGAAGCAATGCATGCAGGTGTGATAAAGAA
This sequence comes from Carollia perspicillata, assembly GCA_004027735.1. Lineage (NCBI taxonomy): Eukaryota > Metazoa > Chordata > Mammalia > Chiroptera > Phyllostomidae > Carollia > Carollia perspicillata. The sequence goes on along the minus strand of PVKM010000847.1, from coordinate 6,286 downwards.
ATGAATTAGCAGGACGCTCCTATCAATGTGCTACCTGACTTGCCTTGGGCCAGGCCAGAATCCTCTGATCATCTTTGATTTCCAATAGAGAGTTGTTAAGAGTTGGTTGAGTGATGGAAGGACTGGTGCAAAAAGGGCTGTGTGAAGTGTCCCTAGCTGCTTCAGCCATTGTATTTCTGGTGAATGGCAATTATGTAATACAGGAATTCTCCATCTTCCAACAACCAGCAAGTAAGACTATACCACAAGTCACCTCTATTTAGCTCTCCCCCAAATTTTTCCACATGAATTATTCAGTGTATGACTGTTTCAATATGTCTGTCTTAAAAAAATGCTGGATGAACTTAAAGTGGCAAGAGGAAATGCATGCATTGCAAAAATGATATCCACCGGCATATTTATCTTAAAAAGCAAGTCTTTAATGCATTCACTCAGGTGAAAATATCATTAATAGCAAGGACTGACCAACTGCCACCAGGATCCATGGGGTTAATCTGGGTTTTGCCATCTGATTCCAATCCATCAGGCTTGGCTATAAATCGCTTATATGTCTGGGTGATAAAAAGCAAATATAAATTTTCAAAAAATTTAACCTTGCATGGTATATAAAGAGAATACATAATATTCTCAGGCATAAATATGTCTCAAGACAAACTCATTGCATATACCCAGAATACATAATGAATCATACGAAGACATATTTTCCCCCTGGAAATAAAAAGCCAGAAATTCTATAGTGCATTGTGTGGTTTTGGCAACTCTGAGATGAGAGGTGTGTCTCTGATTTGGGGCTGTCCACATATGGGAGTGGGTCTCTATGAGGACTCTCAGTGCCCTTCTAGAATGCCACAAAGGCCAGCTGAAGGAGAGGGAGTCTGGCTGATGGGAGACTTAGGACTTCAGCATGCTTCTGGGGGACCTTGGCCAAACAATTTTACATAATTCTGTTCCAATTTCTACCTCAGAAATGGCAGAAACTGATCCAGAAATTACTAATTTCTAAGGTAGTATTTCTCCAACTTTAGTGGGCATGCAAATTCCCTGGGGTCTTGTTAAAATGAAGATTATGACTGGGTAGGTCTGGGGTGGTGGTCCACAATTCTGTATTTCTAACAGTCTGGTAGGTGATGCTGATGCTACCTGCCTGAGGACCACACTGTGAATAGCCAGGATCTAGTTCTTTCTGAATCTGATAGTCTAAGGCAGTGACTCTCATCCTTGGCTGCACACTCCAATCACCTGGGGAGTTTTTTAAAAAATGTCATTGCTCAGACCACAACCAAAACCAATTAAATCTCAATCTTTGGGGGTGTGACCCAGGCAACAATATTTTTTAAAGTTCCCCAGGTGATTCCAAGGTGCAGCCAAGGTTGAGTAGAACTGGTGGAAGGCTCCATATGGCTCCACACATGGAGCCAGCTATTTAGGGGTTTGTCACCCATATAGGCTCTGTTGTGACACTTCACTAAATAGAGTAAATGTAATTAACTGACATGGTGGTCTGCACTATGCAACTGTCTCAGAGATTCACAGCCCCCTCTCTGGGCAGGTGAGGAGACCAAGGCTGATGGGATCCATGGACTTTTACAGAGAATGGACTGACACTGGTGGGACTTTTTTCTTTGTAAAGCTTCTTTATTAAAGGCCAGATTCATGGTTGCAAATGCAGATGCCTACGTGTGCCCAGTTGGGCAGCACAATTGTAAATCAGAGCTCTATGTTTGCATATTTAAATACACAGGTGTATATTTTCCTTTCTTAAAAAATTATGCTCTTTCACATTTTTTCTTAAAATTTTTAGTCATCTTTTCCTTTTTAATAGAGACATGGTACAACAGAAATATTTATCTATCCTATGAAATTCAATAGCATAAGTCTAGGGCCTGAGGTTTGTACACATACACAATACATTAACTTTTGCAAATGTACAAACACATATAACTGTGAGAATATATAGCTATCTATGGCTGAGGACAGGAGAAGGGGCCTGTACAGTCAGGGGTCCTGAACTTTAAGCTTCATTAGCCTCATGGGAAATCCACCTGTGTCACAAACCAGGGACAAGAGATAGAGCAGGTGGAATCTTCATATACTGCACTATGTATCTCAGACTGAAACTGTGAAATAGAAACCAACCAAACAACCAACAACCAACAAACCCTGATGAAATAGCTGGGGAAGTTTAATCCAAAAAATTCCATGGAAAAGATGAGGTCTTCTTCTTTTGTGACTTTGAATTGTGACAAAAGCCATGAGTAAGACCCAGGTGGCCTAGACCCTCACTACTCATTGTTTCATTTGTTCATTCCTTCATTCCTTTACGCATCAATTTAACAAATATTCTTTGAGTGCCTTCTCTGGGCCAGAAGCTGTGACCTTCTAGCTAAACGTAATTAGTAAAGAAACCTGCAGTGGTGATCACCCATCTGACTTCCCTGCCTCCAAGTTTTCTCTTCTCACCTTCCCCTCCCCCAGAATACACATCACGCATGCAGCGGAATGGCTAGTACCTGACATTTGTTTGGGACAGGAACTTACTTGTTGGACTGCAAATGGCTAGGGGTGTGTGTGTGTGCTGAATTATTCAGAGAGCTTGACACAGTGGGTGGGGTTGAGGCAGTGGGGATGGGACACCCCCTGAAGTTCATTAACATTAGCAACAATGGTGCTTCCCTTTGGAGAGGATGGGTTTATTGAGAGTCACAGGAAATGACTGCTCTGCAACTGCAGCCCTTGGTCTCTCAGCTTCTATAGAACTACTCACCACTTACCGGTAGTCCTCCTAGCTTGAAATGCCGAGTACTAAGGCTTTTAGAGTTTGGGATCTAGGACCTGACTGCTTACATCTGGGCCTGTAACCAAGTTAAGGTAATCCTCCATCCCCTTTTTTGTAATGTGGGTGTCACAATGATGCTTGTTAGGGTTGTTGGTGGTGAGAATGCACGGAACACACACAGTGCATGGAGAAATCAAGCTCCCTTTCCCCCAAATGTGAGCTGCAGAGGCCATAGCAGTCGTTTACAAGTTAGTATGAGTTAGATCTTGTAGCAGGGCTTTGATGGGGTGAGGGGAGAAGCTATTGAGGAGACGTGCTGAGAAAGATGAAAGGGCCAATTTTTTTTTTTGCAGTCAGAGCTTTGAAAGGGTCTGGTCCAAAGAACAGGGTATGAGGTGCCCTTTGTGAATGTGAGGAAGAGATTGCAATACACATAATTTCAAGGACTAAAAGCTGTGCTGGTTACCTCCTGGCAAGGCCAGCCCCTGGTGCCTTTACTCCTAGCTGACTCTGTTTATCCAATGAAACATCAAACTTGTGTCCTCTCATTAACCCTTTGTTTCTTCTTTGTTCCTGATTTAGAACCCCCACACTCTGATTATTTTTAGAACTGTGAAAAGTCAGAAGTCACTTGTGTTTACAGAGAGGCCGGCAGCCTTCAAAGGCAGAAGGGGAGTGTTAACAGCACCCTGCTCTCTCCCCAGGCCCCAGGCCCCGCCTTTTTCAATACATTCTGAGGGCACTTGTCTCAACAGAAGGAAAAACACAAAGGAGAGAAATCTTTTCTTTCTCTTAGATGTTTGCTTTCTCAGTTTCCCCTGTGAGCTGCTTGAGTTAAGAAAGGGTACACACACACACTTTTAAGTCTTTTCCCCTGCAAAGTGGGGAGAACCAAGCAGCTGCCTATACAAGTCAGAGTCTTCGAAAGCTAAGCATTCCTTCCATCCCTCCCTCTCCACCTTCTTTCTCGTTTTCCTTCTGATTTCTTTCCAGTACATCAATCTGAAAACTTCAAACCAGGCCAGGGATGAGGCCTTGAGATGCTCTCAGAATTATGGGTGTCTCTCAGGGGACAATTCTGATCAGATCCTAGTCTTCCCCATGGCTTGAACAGCCACAGCCATGATATTTTCTAATCTCTGTGACTAATAATTTCTACTTTGATGCTGTGAAATGAGGGGGGCTTAGTAGTTTTGCACCCACCATCCTTTTCCCCAAATGATGGTGCTAAGGACCAGAGGGTAGAAGGGCATTTCCAAGGATGCCAAACACAATGGTGTCAGTGGCAGTCCTTCTCACCCTCATAGGGCCCTTCCTGCAGAACTGAGCTCTGTGTCATCCCATGGCCCTTCCAAGTACAGTGTTATTAAATGAAGCCACTTAAGCAAGTAAAGGGCAAGGGAAAGCAAGTAAAGGGCAAGGGCACAGTATGTTAATTAGCACAACTCAGAGTCTAAATGCAGGGTCACATTTCTATTCTGGTTTATGGTGAGTTTCCCTAGACACCAATGCCTGGACTCTTCTACCTGTTTTTTCCTCTGAAATAGTAGTAATGCAGGTTCTGCCTAAATTATAGCCATGCTGGGAATACATCTGGGTTGTTGGATGTACCCAGAAGACTCCACACATTTCCTTCATTGTGATGTGTCTACATTGTACCAAGGCAGGACTGTAGACATAATAGTCCTGTAGATCTGAGACTATCTATGTGGAAAGACCTATACACAGAGACACACACATGCACATACACAGTCCTTTATGAACAAGGATGTTCATGCTAATGTCTTCCCATACCAAGAGACAGCTTGCATGGACTATGAGACCACAGCCGTCACATTGCTGTGTGTTCTCCTCTCACACAACCATACATGTGTAATTTGTGTGAGAAAGGCTATCTACTCCAGATTTGAGGGTCTAGGTCACAAAACATCAGTATCTGAAGTAGAATCTAATAAAAACCTATGTAGTATGCATGTCTTTAGTTATTTGCAGAATTTTTCTTAGGGCTGATCACATCTCAGCCACCCCTGTGAATGTTTACCATGTTGGAACCTTTAAGCTTAGCTGTGGTTTTGTTGTTGCTGTTATTTTGTTTTGTTTTGCTATATAGTAGTTTTGTGATCTTGGGAACGTAGCTTAAATCAGCATGCCTCAGTTTCCCTATTTGTAAAATGAGAGTAATAATACCCTCTTCTTGGTATTGTGTGTGTTTGGTGGAAGATCCACATACAGTAATGTGTTAGCTATAAACACACCCAAACTGTGCTTGGCCTAGGAAAGGAGAAGAGCAAATGTGAAATATCTTTGCTCTTCTTGGTGAATGAAGAACATTTATAAGTCTGATGCTGGGGTAATATAGTGGCTTTCCCATCTTATTTTCTCAGTAAATGGCTATGTGACTTTGGGCAGGTCATTCTGGTATGTGTTTCAGTTTCATCATTCATTCATTCATTCATTCAGGCAGGCAGCCAATATTTATGGAGTGCCTACAAGGGTCCAGTTATTGTTTTAGTGCTGAAGATACTGCAGCAGACTAAACAGACAAAACTTGGGCCCTTGTGGAGGTTATAAAGTTACCTAATTAATTATAACACAATCTAAATGATATGACTCATACAGAAGGAAGCAGTCTTTATCAAGTCTAAAAGAAGAGGTAAAAATGTGTTAGCCTCAATACATCTGGAAAGGTGCTAAAGTCTGTTCAATTCTCTATGCTATGATTCTTGTTTCCATGGCATATCTGTTGGGAACTTTTTGGTTTTAAGTGACAGAAAATTCAACTCAAACTAACTTAGACTAATTGGCTCATGTAACTGAAAAAAAAAAAGAAGTGAAACTGAAACATGGGCTTCAGACAAAGTTTGATCCAGCAACACAAATCATGCTACCAAGGACCTGGTTTCTTCTAATCTCTCTTCTCTGAGTTATGCCATGTTGGCTCCAACACTACATGGTTGTCTCTACTTGCTTCAGGATTCCCCCTACCTTATGATAACAGAGTGCTAGCCACCTCCAGATCTTAAGCATCTTTATATCACACTACCCAGGGAGCTTTCACAGAAGTCATATCAAATTTCTTCTCATATCTCATTGATCCTGAAGAAGGAACATAGTGGTTGTTAAAAGAAGCAATTTGAATTCAAGATGGATAAAAGACTTAAATATAAGCCGTGACACCATTAAAATCCTAGAGGAGAACATAGGCAGGAAAATCTCAGATATCTCACACAGCAACATTTTTACTGATATGTCCCCCAGAGCAAGGGATATAAAGGAAAGAATAAACAAATGGTATATCATCAAAATAAAAAGCTTCTGCACAGCTAAAGAAAACAGCATTAAAATAAAAAGAGACCCAACTATATGGGAAAACATATTTGCCAATGATACCTCAGACAAGGGTTTAAAATTAAAACCACAATGAGATACCACTTTACACCACTAAGAATGGCCATCATAAACAAAGCAACAAACAACAAGTGTTGGAGAGGTTGTGGAGAAAAGGGGACC
>PVKM010000846.1:48747-91981 GCA_004027735.1 Carollia perspicillata | reverse complement strand
TGAGCCGTGGACATGGACTCTGTGGGTCGCTTCCGGCATAAAGAGTACCCAAAGAAAAATCTATTAATACTATATATTAAACTATTTTCTTCAGCCTAACAGTATTTTTTTCTGCTACTAAAATTTTAAGCATTTTTTGTGGCCCCCTGAAGTCTCATGGGCCCTAGGCAGTGTGTTCCCCATGCCTGATAGGGAAGTCAGCCCCACCCGGCTGATGGGGAGGCTGAGCTAAGTACTCTTCAACTCTGCTCACACAACTGGAGAATTTTTGCGTTGGGAGGAAGGAAGCCTGGGCGTTCATCCTCCAGGCCCTGTCTGTGAAGGGAACAGTGCAGGACAGCCATTCCAGGTACATCCTGTGGCTCATGTCAGGAAGCCCCTGAAAGCAGTGAGGGTGTGGGAAAATGTCATGAAGCCCAAGGAGTGGTGTCTGGCTTTTTGTCTGTCTGGGTAAGGTGAGCGGGATCCTGTTTGCTTGTTTTCCTTCCTGAATCCCTTGTGAACTTATCCTTCAAAAGGCTCGTTCCTCTTCCCCATTAAGTGAACGTTTTTCTGCCTTTGGCTACATGGCCCCTCCTTGTGCAATTCCACAGATTATCACTGTTCCCGGAAAAACACCTGCCTGTCTTACCATGTTTCTTCAAAAACAATTTCAGAGAAGCGGTTTGCTAAATGAAGCGCTATCATCTGAATAAAAGCCCTGCGAAAAGCAACTGCGGTGAGGAGACTGCCCAAAGTTTTGTTTTCTTTTTTTTCTCCTTCTTTTCAAAAATAGTCAAAACACATGCAACACATACTTGCAAAAGGATCAAAAAAAGGAGAGAAAATTGCAGCTGGAAGTTGTTTTCCCCACTGTTATTTGGTTGCTCTCTAGCTTCCAGCTGTTGAAATAGCTAGTTTATTACAAGGGGTGTTTCACCTCTCCTATTAGTGTGTTGTGTTTTATGTTAAGTTTAAAAATGAACTCGTGGCTTCATTAATCCCATGTGCTGGGAAAACAGAGATACAGCTTTTTTTTTTTCTGTCTATATGATTTGCATCATCAGAATGCACTTACACTGCTATGTAAGTACATCAAATTATGATTTTGGTGAGCAGGAACATATTTTAAGAGATACGTTTTTTCAGTTCTTTCTCCAGAGCTAAGCATATTTCAATCAATGAATGCTCTCTTCCAATATCAGAGCCATATATTCTGGCAAAATAGAAGATCTGTTAGTTTCCTTTTATGGATCAGCATTGTGATTGATATGTCTTAATCATGATGTCACCCAGCATACAGATCTCATAGTTAGCTAACCTCTTTTGTGTCCTTTCTGAATGATCTTTCTTTGTAAATTGGGTTGACATGTGTTATTCTGGTGCCTTAAAGACAGACAACTTTCTCTGTGGACAAGAAGTCTGCTAACTAATTACTTTATGTCCTTCAGATATATCAGTGGACAGGTGTTGTGTTGGTTATATTGGAAACATAGGGCAACATAACCTCTTGTAGCTGTGGCTTAATGCAGAGGTCAAAGTCTCGGTGGTGTGACTCTGACAAAAGAAGAAAAATGCTCAAAATATACCCTTCTCTCCCCAAGACCACCGGTTGGCCCACTTAAAAAAATAAATTGTTATCTGGCTGGTTTAAGTTAGAATGTCTCTATCGACTACAAACACCAAAGCTTTGTATTATAAAGTCAGAGAAATTTAAAGCTGAAGGACCTTAGCAGTTCTCATGTCTAACCTTTTTTATTTACTTAACATTCAAGAGAATGGAGGTTCAAAGAGATTAAGTGACTTGCCCAAGATCATAGCTTGCAGGACAACCTGGGCTTGACTCAGTGTCATCTCCAAGTTTGGTGTTTTTTCTAGACTGATCTGTACTGCCTTACCTGATTCAGGAGGCAGGACTGCGTGGTGTCATGGACAGGAACAGACATGTTCTATTCAAGAGCCTATCTACTTAGTCCTGTGGGAGATAAGAATCCAAGTAGCTAGAAAGCCGGGCCAACCGGCAGATGTCATCTGAGTGGCCACACTTGGTATAGACTTAATGGGGGTGGGGAGGCAATCCCATCTCATGGTGGGTAACAGGAAAGGTTTCTTGGAGGACTCAACATTTGAAGTGGGTCTGGAAGTAGAGAACTTGAGTAGGCCTTAATGGACCCATTGGTGTAAATCCTACGAGCACAGAAATCTGTAGAGGAGTTGGAAGGACCTGCTGGTTTTCACAGTCCTGCCTTGTCTTCATCTGGACTTTCAGCTCTGGGAGTGCCAGGAATGGGCATGGGGTATGTGCACACACATGTTTGTACACTGACCACATAGCCCATGAGCTGCTCCTGAAGGATGCTTACTCTGCAAGTACCGAGCACCAAGGTGTTTAGGCAGTGAGTATGGGTAGGAAGTCAGTGTTTGGCAACAGAGACTGCCCAGCACATGTGGGTCTTGCTGGCTGGGCTCCCGCTGGAACTCTGGGCTGGCAAGGCTGAGGCAGCAGGGGTGGAGGCAACCCCTGCCTGGGTGGATTGCTGCTGCCCAGTGTCTCATTCCCAAGAGGTCACCTCATCTCCAAAGATGTTGCCTCCTGCCCTGTGGAAAGCCACAAGTGACCTAACAAACACCACCCCCACCCCTCCAGGGCTGCCTGGCACACACCCTCTAGTCTGCCCTGCTTTTCCGAATCTTTAAAATAAGTTTTTGTTAATTTTAGCGTACAGCGAAGGGAAGTAACTCATGGCTTATAAATAATAGCAACAGCTTTATGGAAACACCTAAAAATCACCAGGGGCATATAATAAGAAAGTTCTCCATCTCCAGGTGCAAAAACACGCCGGTGATTACTTGTTGAGCAAGACCCTGTCAGCTCTTTTATTACAGTGCATTATTGGGTAATAGTTTTAAAATTATTTATAGAAAGAAATCGAGCTGTGCAGAAAATTCCATCATTTAATACATTGTCTGTGAATCTCATTAGCCTATTTAGCCTAGGGGTTATGCAGGAAAACAGAGAGTTGGCTATATTTTGAAGGCAGAGCACTGTATACACTTTGAGTCAGGGGGCTTGTTGACCTTATGCTAAGTTGTTTCTTTGCGTGTCTTTCTGTGTTAGGGGTCTGATTTCCATGCTATTTACATAAACCTAGAAACAGTTTGCTGTGTGGAGGCAGAGGCAGGGCCTGTGAAGGCCTCTGCCAAGGAGTAGAAGCAGGACAGGGTGCCTGCCCTGTGGGTTACACAGAGGGAGCAGCATTTCCAGTAAGTTGCAGAGTGTGTGAGGATGGGGCGTGGGACGTCAGCACCATCTGGGATGCCTGTAGCCTCTCCCTGTCTGCAGGTGACAGAGGTAGCTCCAGTGTTCTGTGGTTTTGAAACCCACCCTATCAGTCGCCCTATGTAGCAGCATGCCAAGCAGTATGGATGCCAGCAGCTGAGGGTGCTGGCTTCAGGGCTGCCCTGGCTGTGTTCTCGGGGTCTTGGCAGCAGCACCTCCTGGAGGTGGGTTGCTCTAGAGAACACGGCTCTGTGCTGTCCATGGGCTGTGCTATCCACTGACCCCACCGTTGGCTGGTCAGAAGGCCCTGGGCTCAGTTCTGGGAAGAGCCCATCCAAAAACTCCTTCTAAATGGAGAGCTGATTTTTTTGTATCTGGGGATGTTGGTGTGGTCAGACCAAGGCTGAATGGAATCCGGGGAGGGAACAGATATGAATTAATAGACGATTATCATGTGACCTCTCTAGCCAGCCCTGTACCAGATACTACTGGAAGCATAGCTTTAGGCAACTAAACCTCAGTAAGCCTCAGTTCCTTTGCCTTTCAAAGTGGTAATAATAGTATGCACCTCCTAGTTTTCTGTAAGAGTTTAATGAGACATTGGAAATGAAATATTCAGATTAGTACATGGCACCGGGGTGGAGTTAGACATATAATAGGTCACACTAGGGTCTAGTAAGTGCGAGAGCTAGGATTTGAATGTGGGCAGTTCGGTTGTAGCACTCTTGCCTCAACTACTACACTGCCATATGGAGCGGATGTCTTGAATTGAGCTGTGAATGGTGTGTGGAATCATGCCAGGCAGAGAAGGGGATCTTTGACCTTGGGGCATAGCTGCATAGGGTAGGTGACCATGAGTGTGGGGGCCTTCATAGGGACCTCCCCCACTCCTGTCTTTAGTCACTTATTCAGTGTGCAGACATCGATCACACCCCTGTTATATTTGGACCCAGGCACTGTACATGAAGGAAACAGATTTGGATAGGACAAGCCTCTAATAGCTGGGAATTGGGAAAGGACAGTGAAGAGAGTGACATAATAGATATGGAGGACTTGTCCTGGAGAGTAAATAGAGAAAAGAACTTTTTTTTTGAGGGCTAAGTGTCAGGCATGGTTCTACATGCTTTACATATCTTAGGATTTAATCCTCACAATGACGCTAGGAAACAGGTGGCATTATCACGTCCAGTTTCGAGAGGAGGAATGGAGGTCCAGAGAGAGGTTTAGCAATTTGACTGAGGTCATAGAGCAAACAAGAGACAGAGCCAAGGTGCTGAGCTGCAGCCTTCTGGACTCCCACTCCTAGCCCTCCTTTGCACAGCCTTGTAGGAGGCTCATCCTGGACAGAACTAATGCTAAAAGGAAAGTTCAACTTTCATTGACTAAGAAACAGAAGGACAGCACAGGCTCAAGATTTGTTTACCTAGCTGCTCTGCATATCCTGGGTCTTGGCGCTATTTGGAAAATCTTTTAGTGGTCTAGGTGATTTCATCTTAAATACTTTGTTTGGTTTGGTGTCCTGCAGGTGACTTGGAGCATACTGACTCCTGCTTGCTGCCACTCTGTGTCACCTGGGTGTGTGGCCAGACATCGGTGTGGAAGCAGCTCCACACCTGGTACTTTTGAGTTCACTCACTCATTCTAAGATGCAGAAATACTTCTGTGTAACAGAGTGGCAGTATGTTTTTAGATTCATGGAATCTCAGTCTTTGGAGCTCATTTCATGAAAACTCCAGCGGTCATACACCAAAAGAAGCTATTTGGAATTCTTAACACCTTCTGTAAAGTCGTTGCCACAGTTAAAAGACTGCCACTTCTGTGGTGGCATCTGTGTGATTGGATATGTTTCCTCTCTCCCAGGGAGGCACAGCCCAGAGAAGGTCCAGAGGTGGCCCCGTGGATTTGGAGAAATGCTCCCATTTGTGCTCGGTCCTTGTGATGCTTCCCCGCCACATCTGAGGAGGCAGAATTTTTAACACTTGACTCAGAAATGCATTGTCCCTGAATTATAATCTCTTCCTCTTGTGCTCTCTCTCTGAAAGTCACCACCACCTTGTCCAAATCTCTTGGGATGACCTTAATCTGGTTTGTTACTCAATACTCAAGCTCGATTCTCCTCCTGGGTTGGGGTTTGGGGTACTTATTGCCCCCTGCTCAGACCATCCCCACATTCCGAGCCCCTGGGCCTGGTTGATACATCCTTTTGGAAAGCCTCTCCCCATTCAGTGCTGATTCCTTAGAGACCTTCACACATCTTCAGGTCAGAAAGTGCTATCCTGAGCAAAACTGGAATGTATACCACACTCAAGAAGTCTAGATTTGTGATTAGTCACATGGGCTTTTTGTTGCTTATGGCACATTTGACTTACATTATAACCACATGTAATTTTCCTATGAACATTCTTTGGGGATGTCCATGATTTAGAAATGATTGGAGAAGCCTCGTGCGCAGAAACCCAGATGTTTTACAAGAAAACAAAGGGTAGAGGTCACCCAGTCAGTAATGTCAGTAATGTCGGTCTAATAGAATTCACAGGAATCTGAGTTTGACTGACACCACCTTCGGGCTACAATCTATCCGACACAACCTTCCCCATGCACTTTACAGACGAGGGGGCTGGTCTGGAGAGGAAAACTCCTAGGGATGGTCACGTAGCTGCTTCTGGCAGAGCTGAGTCCAGATCTGAGTCTTCTTACCCTTAGCATAATACCACATCCTAGACGCTCCTCCCTCTCTGGCACTAGGATTTTCTAGCACATTCTCAAGTAGCCAAGAGAAAGAGAACAGAAAATGAAACGTAGCCCAGCCTGCTTTTACAATACCAGTCATAGGATGTGCTCAGTAAACACGTGTGACTTGCAGAATCCCTTGGAAGAGCTGCTTCCTCCCTTCGTGTGCAGCGTTTTGTAGTCAAGGGTGTGATTCCCTCATCCAGGGATGGGCAGAGGGTGGCGGGTGGGCCAGCTTATTTCACTAGAGCAGTTTCCTAGTGAGAAGGGAGCTCATTTTGTGTGTGGCCTGTCTAATGCCTCTTACATCCAATCAATTTAAAACCAATCAGATTAATAATGTAGGGAGAAACAAATGGGATCACTCTTTAGATATTTAAACAGGAATATTTCTGCTGCTAATATGTAAATCTTTAATAGGATGTGAGATTGGGCAATAAACAAAAAATAATAAATAAATAAAAACACCAAGTTGCTAGAGACCTGGTTCTTCTGTACTATTTTAGGGTCAATCATTGCTGCCTGATATTCCTCAAGTAAATGCATGTTTTGAGGCTCTATTTCATATTAGGTGGTGGGTTTTCAAGACTGGATCATAAAGTAGTAGAATATATGGTCTTGGATCTCAAAGGACATCCGTGTTGGTGGTAGACAGGACATATACGCGTAGAAAGAGGAATACAAATTCAGATGAGGATGCGCCAGTGTGAGCCTGGCTGTGTCTGCAGTCTCTGCTGTGGGTGTCCGGGGGGGCGGTGCGCCATATGTAGGGCATTGTCCTTCAAACAGGGAAACTCACACTATGAATCTTTTTACCCGAACAGGGAGTGTGGAGCTGAGTCTCCACCCCTGTGGGAGACAATTTGGGGAATATGTAGAGCAGTCATTAAAGGTCTCCAAATGAGGTAGAAAAAAGCAGCGTGTGTACTTGTGTGGGGAAACCCACACCATGTGAGATGCTTCTACCATGTAGATCCCAAAGGTACTTCTTGGAGTAAGAGTTAGGCTTCTCAAAAGTTAGTTTAAAACCAAGCTGAAATGTGTTTAATTTTCAAGATCTGAAATTTCAAGAACTTTTACTGAGGAAGTTTTCTTAAAACTGTGTTTGCATATCCCCCTCCTCCTTTCCATCTTTCCTGACTAGGCATTTAATATTAATAAGCTTCCTATTTTATAGCCCACCCCCATTTTCTGTCCTCTAAACTTATTAATGTGCCTTAGGAGTGAAGTCCTTCATCCGTCAATTGTTCTGCCCACTACCTCTTTCCCTCGTCGATCCTCTTTTACTTTTTATCTCTCTTTTTTGCTGCTTCTGCTGTGGCGAGCAGGAAGAACCAAACGTAAAATTCTAATGGGTCTTTATTCAGAGTTGATACCTGTCTTCTGTTCACCCAGGGGGTCAGACTTCCCAATAATGGGGGAAAAGACATGGCACCCACCTTTACTCCTTCCACATTCCATCAAGCCAACTACTTTGTAGAACCAGTTCCTTCCTCTCTAGAAAATCTTCCACTGCTCAGAAAGAAGAGTGACTTCTCCTCTGAGGCTTTAAGTCATTGCCACCTTGATCCCCTTTTTCTTCCTTTATTTTAAAATTTTTACTAAGTTTATTGGGATAATATTGGTTAATAAGATCCTACAGGTTTTCAAGTGTACAGTTTTATAATGCATCATCTGTATATTGCATTACGAGTTCACCACACAAAATGAAGCCCCCTTCCATCGCCATGTATTTGGTCCCCTTCCCCCTGTTTTACCTTCCCTGGCCTCCTCCCTCTGGTAACCACCATACTGGTGTCTATCTATGAAATTTTGTCTGTCTCGTTTGTTCATTTCTTGATTTCAATTTTATATCCCATGTGAGTGAAATCACATGGTTCTTGACTTTTTCCATCTGACTTTGTTTAGCACGATATTCTCAAGATGCACCCATGTTGTCACAAATGGCCATATTTCATCTTTTCTTATGGTTGAGTAGTGTTCCATTGTATCTATGTACCACATCTTCTTTATTCAGTAATGTCATTGGAGGGCACTTTGGTTGTCTCCATGTCTTGTCCACTGTGAATAATGCTGTAATGAACACAAGGGTGCATATATCTATACAAATAACTGTTTTCACATGTTGGGGGTAGATACCCAGAAGAGGGATTGCTGGGTCATATGGTAACTCTCTTCTTAATTTTCTGAGGAACCTCCATACTGTCTGCTTTAGTGGCTGTTCCAGTTTACATTCCCACCAACAGTGAATAAGAGTTTCTTTTTCTCTACAACCTGGCCAACACTTTATTATGATTACTCATCTTGTGATAATAATAGCCATTCTAATAGGTGTGAGGTGGTATCTCATTGTGCTGTTAATTTGCATTTCCGTCATGGTCTCTTTCTTCTCTGGCCTGAAAACAAAGGATTTGGCTTAGTTTGCTGTCCTTGATGTGTCAGAATGGTTGAGATGACGTTGCAGGGTGGCCCGTGGACATAAATGCACTGGGACTGGGAGAAGGGTGTGGGACTTGTTCAAAGTCCTGTTGTCCGTTTGCTTGGTTCTTATTAGCCAGTTTGCAAGTATCCTTCTCCCGCCTAGTTTTCATTTATGTGTTTAAATGTACACTCCTTGCCCAGATCCTTATCTTTACTTACTTATCCTTACTTACTTTTGGTGCAGGGTCCTAACATTAATGGCTTTCTTTTCAACTTACCCACTTCATACCACCCTGTGCTTCTCACCGTGGGCATGTCACCAATTGCAGGACTCTTTGTCCAGAAGGTGGGTGAGGCCTCAGCGTCTTTCTCAACAACACCCTGAAAGTAGCCACCCAAATACCAGGTTTATCATGAGAATTGAAACCAATTTGCTGTCCCTGCATCTAGCCCAAACCCTCATTTTTTTTACCAGCCTGGATCTGTTGGTAAAACTTTCCCCCTCTGTTCTTTTCATGTTATTTTCTGAACTCCGTTCTTCATCTATTATTGGTAGTGGTGGTAATGATGATTACGATGATAAACACTGTTGAAACCAGTGTTCATCGAACTCTTTCGGTGTGCCAGAATACTACACATGAATGATCTCATTCAATCTTTTAATAACTAAAAGGAATAATTATCCTCATTTTACAAATAGGAAAGTGAGGGCCTAGAGAGGTTAAGTGACTTTTTCTAAGGTCACACAGTAGGTCATTATCCAAGCAGAATCTAAAGCATATTCTGCTTTTCTCCCTGACTCATCACTAACTTCTTTAGCACCTCATTACGTCTTCCATAGTCACTGAATTTTATTCTTTATCGTTGTGGCTTACCTAAATACTGACAGTATTGAAAAAATTAAAATTACGGTGCCCTTAATAAAATAACTTTGAAGGGGGTATAGATGTCTGCACTGGGAATACTTTTTGTGTGTGAAACAAAAATTCAACTTGTTATAGACAATGAAGTCAATGGTTCAGTTAATAATACCTCTAATGGCATAATTCTGCTCAGTGCCAGTGATGGATACCTTTAAAATCAGAAACTAGATTTAATGACAAGGTATGTAGAAATCAGTGCTGTCATAAATACAGCTGGGATGGTAACTCCATGGGAGAGGAAAACCCCTAGAAACCACTGATGTTATTGGTTCCAATCTCATAAATCAATTTCCAGTCCTTCCTGTAAATCCCCCATCCATTTCAGCAGCACCCTACACGTCCCCACTTCGCAATGTATGTTTGCATTTCCCCATGAGTTTTCTGTGCTGAGAGATTTGCTTGTAGATCAATGAAGTTATCTGTGTGCAGCTGGTGCACAGAAGAGCTCTGTTCTTTGTGCTTGTTCCAAACAGGAAGAGAATACATTGAACGACTCTTTTTTAGGATGTCTTAAGACTCCTCCACGTATGATGCTCTTCAGATGAATGACTTTGTACTTTAACAAATTCTCTTTTGGACTTCTCTCTACCCCCTTATATTGCAATAAGTCTCTAGAGACTCACTGTGGCCTAGGACCAAGATGTAGGCCAAGTGGAAACACACCAAAGTGATTTAATAGAAAAGGTAATTCCTATTCAAACGGGATGGTCCCTTATTCATTTCCTCGGATTATCATCAAATTTATGTCACCAGCAAAGGAGCTTTATTGAGTTTCACAGAGATATTCCTTTTGCTCTCATTGTCGTTAGTTGGCACGCTGACATTTTCATATGTGTCTCAGCTAATGCCTCAAAATTACTCCATCTACAAATGTAACAATTGAACAGATAATTTTAATAAGATTCAGCTTGACTTCAGACTGCACTCCTTCCTTTCTTTATAGAATGCAAATTGTAACCTGTTTTTAAAGCCGTGCAATGCAGTGAACTTTAATGGGATTTGACAACATCATATTAAGCACAACAACTACGCATAATGTACCGAAAAATTGGACGTGAAATTGGAAACATAGCTGAGAACAAAGTAAATTTACATGGTTTGGTAGTTTGAATGTCTGATATCATATTCTCTCATGCAAGCCCCATAAAAAAGCAAAGGATTTAACAATGGATATCAGCAGAAAGTGCTTTTAAAGTTAAAACTGATGGATGGCTTGTCAAAAAAAATAATTGCATTGGTTGGAAAGTCGGGATGCGTGCTGAGGGGGAGAGAACAGGATATACAGAAGATGATGGGAAGTGACAGTGGTCTGTCAGGAAGGACTGGCTGCCCAGAGGAGTGTGAAGCCAGAGCTATAAGGTGGCAGAGTAGAACAGGCTGTCAGAGCAGGAAAGTGGCTTTAATACCCTGAAAACCAAAGGAATCCGCCTGTCAGCTTTGCTCAGCCGTGCTGAAAGAGGAAGAGAACATGGCATAAAGTTAGAGACATTAAACAGGGGGGGTGGGCAGGGAGCAGCTCTGGAGAGCACAGAGAGGGGGAAGGGGTGGGGAGGCATCTTCTGTGGGTTTCTGTACATTTTCTTTTCTATTATGATATTTCCTCTTTTCTCGAGGGCCAGTGAATTAAATTTGAGGGGCTGGAGGTTTCTCTCTGCGTTTTGAAGAAAAGGGTGATTTAAGAGAAGGCACATGTGTGTCCCGATAGCCGCCTGCCACTCTGCTTGAGTAGGTGGCTTTCTTGCAAGTATACCTGGGGGTGCCTTGGCATATTTCTGCCTTTTCACGTCCACAGCCTCATCTGCTGACCTTTTCTTCCCTTCAGGTTATGCTGTCCATTGTCCCAGGGATGACACTGATATGAAGTCACCGTGGGGCTAGCTTATCTTCTGCCAAGGTGCTAAAAGGACTTAACGCTTTAGCCATACAATGGGATCATGATTAAAATGCAATAATCTGATGATTTTTCCATAAATATTTTTCTGCTCTATCAGCATTAGGTTTTGAATAATTTATTTTGCTTCCTTAATATACTCCTGGCAGTGAGGTTAATTTGGTCAACTTGCAGGGGGCTGGCTGGTGATGAACATTTTTACATCAGGCCTTGGTAATAATACGCATCCCATCTTGATGATGTAATTGCCCCAGTGGCTGGGGAGTGTTAGAGTCTAGGAGGGGGTGGGATGCGGTAGTTGATCATATTTAAAATACAGGGTGGGACAAAAGGAGGTTTACAGTTGTGAGAATGCCAAGCACAGGGTTTATTCTTGTATCATCTTATCCCCTATTAATTATTGTATTATTGTCCATATAAACTGCTGTACACTTAGTTTTGCCCCACCCTGGTTTTCGTGTATCTGAAAATTTAGGGCATCTCAGTGTGTTCTGAAAACCATCTAAATGCTTAAACTGCATATAGCCACAAAAATTGTTTTGATTTGCTGTAGTAATTTTCAGTGAGCATTATTTTCAAAGAAATAATTGCCCATTGTGGAAGAAGAAGACAGTGTAGCAGTTGCAGCAGTAAACACTTGTGTAAGCACTTGTTTTGCACCAGGTGGTATTCTAAATGCTCATGTATATTAATTGACCCATTTAACTGCTGTGACAACCTCCTGAGATAGATTCTATTCATACTGCCATTTCACAGATGAGGAACCTGAGACCCAGAGAGGTTAAGTAACTTGCACAAGGTCACACAGCTCTCAAATGGTAGAATTAGGACTCAGACTCTGGTAGTCTGGCACTAGAGTCCATGCTTTTAATCAGTGTGCTATGTATATGCTAGTTTGTGGAAACCCACTGAGATGCCAGGTTGATCCCTGTTTTATCCTGTTATTCTTTTGTGTCTAATGCATTCTGGGAAGGATTTTATTAGAATTTGGTCTCCACATCAGCCAAGGAGCTGCCCAGGAAGGAGCAAGGCCCCAGAGATCTCTTCTCTATGCTGTTACCAGTGTTAAAAGAGGGGCGGAACAGAATAAAAAAAAACAAAAAGATGACTAGAAGAGGTGTCCTGGTCACAAAGGTAAACCAGATCCCAAGGCAAAATAAAAGCACATGTCTGAAGTTTTTAGTCTAGTGCTCTGTAAACAAATAAATACTTACAGATAGCATTCAGGTCTTGGTCGTAGTAAACCAGTTAAAGATGGAGATCTCTGCTTCTGGTCTTCCTGGGGCCTGGTTGGACATGTGAGCTGCTAGCCTGCCGTTTAAAGAATTTTTTATTTTGAATTCACACAATGTTGTATGAAATAGCTCATTAAGTAGATTAATTGGTGGACCTTCCCCTGGGCATTTATGGGCATCAGTGGCCATTTGGGATATACCCACATCCTTCAGCTCTGCCAGGGCGTGTCTTGGGGATTGCACTGGTGTGCCGTCACACCTCAGCACCTTGCCATGGTGCCATCACCCTGCTTCTGAGGTCTGTAACTCTGCTGTGAACAAGGAGCATTTGTTTTTCTATTCAGTGAGCTGTCTTCTAGCCCCAGCAGGTGGTTTTGTTGCTTTTCGCCTGGGAACCTCTGGCCTTTTCTTATCCTGTTTGATATCATGTCGCTGTCTTTCTGCATCTTGTAAGAGGCGGATAGCTGGGTGTGTCTCTAAGAAGGCTTCCCCAGGGCTCCATGCTGTACTCTGGCTCCAGCAAGTCTAAAAGCTGGGCAGCAACACTGCGCGTCTCAAGGTGGATCTCCGGGGACACAATTGGGATTTGGACTCTTGAATTAAAGAATTCCAGGGCTAGAATGAGTGGAGCTTCACCAACTTTTCGGTGTCTCCTTCCAGGGGCCTTCAGCAATATGGAACTTGCTGTCTCCAGCGGCCTGCAAACCAACTTACCTGAGACCAGTAGGAAGCTTGCTCTTAGGGTGAGCCAGTGTGTTTCCCTGGAATTTCTACCCACTGGTTCTTGTTCTTACCTTTGGGACTACACAGATTCCAAGTGTAAAATGTGTACATCACATAATCTGCTGTAAAACCGTATAAGTCTTCAGCTAGGACAGACGGGCCCTTCTTCTTCCTCAGCTTCAGGTTGTGTTATGTTTCTTGGAGATAGGCATGGCTAGAGAGACCTTCCAGCAAAACTCTTCTCTCCCCTTCCTTCTTCTACCATTCTTTTTTTCCAAGCTTATTCCTTGCAATTCTGTGTCATACCTATTAGAACTCTGTTCCTTTTATTACTTTGGGGTAGCTCTGAGCCCAGATCAAGTATTAAGGGGAGGACCCCAGATTTGAGGCAAGAGAGCAAGGCATTCCCCACGATGAAACCTCAGGCTGGAGGTGCCGTTTCCATTTTACAGGTGAAGAAAGTAAGGCTCAGAAAGGTTAAGCTGCTTGTCCAAGGGCACAAGCTAGTAAACAGGACAGTAGATTTGGACTCAGGTCTGCTGACACCAAAGCCTTGGCTATTAATAAGGCAGGTCTAGTGTACTGGTTATAAGTGCAGACTTCAGAACCCAGCAGGCCTGGTGACTTTCAGGGAGTTGTCTAACCTTTCTATGCCTCAGTATCTGCATCTGTGGGATGGTGATAATAATAGTACCTGCTTCATAGGGTTATTGTGAAAATTAAATGAGCTAGTTTATCGGACCATTTGGCATAGCACCTGTACGTGATAACCACTCAATAAATATTCATTTAATATCATCATCATCGTCATCATTTTTTTTCGGAACACAGCAGAAGTGGCAGAGCTTTGTGCTGGTAGCTGCAGAGCCTGAAGTGTAGCCTCCTAGCTCGTAGGGGGTGGGGTTGAGCAGATTCATGGGTGAGTGCAAATAGCCCATCTTGCCATGCTTTACAATTGAGGCTGGGCAGGGTCTGGGAAGGGTGCAGTGGTTATTTTTTTATTTTATTTTTTGGTTTTGTTTTTTTTTATACTTTGAGAAGATTGCTGCAGTTATCTGGAAATCTATTGCTTGGGCAAAAGCAGGATTGCATGATACGATTTAAAAGGCCGGCAGCTGCATTTCATCCTTTTCACAAGAAAATAACCCCTTACTCCAGTGAAGCTAAAAATAAAAATGGCAGTACATTTGGCAACCACGCTTCTTCCTTTATTACCTCAGCAGTATCTGAATAAAACGTCTTATTAAGCAAGATATAAGGGCAATGAAAGGGAGAGTAAGTCAAATTAGTTGACATCTAAAGCTTGGTGCATCATATACAGCAAGGGTAGTTACTGTTTAGTAAAATGGATTTAATGCTTAATATAAATGCTGATATTTAGATGGCTATATTTTGGAAACTCGGGGAAAGAGTGGTGGCTTTTGAGCCAGTAGATCTCGATTTAGGTCCTGCTCCGTTACAAACTACTGTGTGGGACTGGGTGATCACTCTGTCACCTTGGGCTCCACTTTTTCCATACGCTCAACGAAGGTGTTTCCTGGAATCCAGTGTCTCTGTGGTAGGATCTCAGGGTCACCTGGGGATGGGGGACCATAAACAGGGGCCTGGTATCCGCAGCATTCTGACAGGGGCAACGTTGCCTCGGTTTGCTTTTCATGCTGGGGTCACTGGCTGAGATTCCCTCTGAAGAAAGGATTACAGCAACTAGAAAATAGGTTTCAGAGCCACCAGAGTGGGTTATTTCTAAGAAGCCTTGCAATTCTCACTTTTCAAAGTTCTGTGATGACTAAGAAGGAGTCGGCTGTGGGAGCACACTGGGTGCTGTTTCATCTCTACCGTCACCATGATCTGAAAGACCTCAGTGTCCTGGGGCAGGACGGTGCCCTAGAACACAGCAATAGGCAAGTGTGACCAGGGGAGAAAATGTGACAGAGCCTTTCACAAATGGGGGTGGCTGCAGACACGTGTTTGCATACCTGAGCACATTGATGCACGATGTGTTTGTGTGAATGAATGAGTATGTGTTTGTGCATGAGTTGGTAGAACCCATGTATAAAAGCTGTATCTCACATGCGTATAGAGAGATATATGCATAGCCGTACTGTGAGGCCTACGCACTAGATACTGGCCTTGGCCACCTCCTATCTCATTTATGCCTGCCACCACCATGGCGGATTAGCTTTTATCATCATGTTCGAAGTGAGGAAACTAAGTCACGGAGAAGGTAATTCCCCCGGGGTCACACAGCTAATAATTTGCAGAGTAGAGGAATTATATTAGGTCTTTGTTTTCTGTATGGCTGGGATGGTATGCCTCCAGTAGTGAGGTGGACACTTGTCCCTGCACTTGGCTTTCATATGGCCTTCCTGTCTGATAGTGGGTTATCAGTTCAGTAGCTTCCTCTGCTCAAAGAAAAGAGGATGGTTGATTTTTCCTAGTTGAGATCTGAAGGCCAGGGGCAAGGGAAATAATCCTAATATCAAAGGGCCCCTCATCTACACAGCCCTCGAATTTCTGAGAGAGAAGTATCTTCAGAGTGCCAGGGACCAGATTAGGTTAGTCGTTCAGGGTTCTTGGTTCTGTTTGAGTTCCTGTTTTATTACTTTGAGGATCTTGTAGTTGAGGTTTATGACATAGGATGACCAGGGTTTATCCCAAATACTTTTTCTTTCTTTTGCCAGAAGATACTTATACGTGGTTGTTGGGGATTTGTTTAGGCCCTTTTTTCTTTGAAGGCTCTCTTCCCAAACTTCTTCTGTTGTGACAGTTGGGAACCTGTTTAAAAATAAGGCTGATCAGCAACAAATACTATGAAAAATCATTCTTAGGTACTATTGGAAAATAACTTAATACAATCTCCACCTTGAGACCTTAGCAAATCTTGTTACCTTTTATTCATACTGTGAGGCACATGGCAGACTTTATCAGTCATTCTACTTCTTTGGTTCATATGCTGAGAGGCTTTTATTCTAAAGAAAATATCATGAGAGCCTTGAATAGATTTATGATTCTGCTTCTGATGGTCCATGAAGCCTAAACATATCCAATAGTAGTTCTTTCACCTGCTTTGCCTAAGACTAAGATCTTTTATAAACATTCTCACCAGAACCATCGATCATTGTTTAGAAATTTAAATTCACTAGGCAAAAAGAGAATGGATTAAGGGTAAGCTTTTTTCAGTGTAGAACTTAGGGTTTTCACAGATATAGCACTTCCTGAAATTTCTTGGTGCCTTATTTGAAGGTGAGGAGAAACTGGGACCCTTGCACATGGCTGGTGGGAGCATAGACTGATACAGCCTTTTAGAGAAATCTGGACGTATTGACCAAATCAAATATATGTACTCTAAAACCTAATGGCTCTACTCTTGGATTTATAACTCAGAAAAATTCTATAGTAGGTGGCCATTAGATGATGGTGATGATGATGCTGTAGTTGGCTCCAGTGATGATTAGATTGAAAGTAATTCAGATTGTAGTTTATTGATAGTTAAGACTCTTTTAAGATATATTCTTAGTAAGCCATTTGTCAAAGTTGCTGAGATAGCCTTCATTTCAGCACCTAGCTTTTGTACCGGCTGTGTATTCTTTTAGAATGCAATCTTCATTTAGTTGATGTTGCTACAGTATATATATACAGCAGGTCCTCGCATGATGCTATTTTGTTCAGCATTGTTTTGTTATACTGTTGATGAAACACTATAGGAACTTAACTTTTGTTTATATCAATTAGGCTGTGGTAAATTGGTTTTGTTATATATTGTTTTACCTGAAGTCACAGAATCTATCAATGGTGTTAGGTGATGACTTACTGTATTGTGAGTGTCAATTGTGATTTCTTAGAAGGGAAGTAATCTTGGATGCTAGAAAAATAGAATCCCAAATTTGAGATTTGTGGTTGTTTAATCTTTGCTTGCTTCAGCAGCACATATACTAAAGATGAGGTTATTTAATCCAATTCACAAGCCTAATAAAAATTCCATCTCTACCATTTCTACCTTCTTTATAGGTAGTCTGCTTGGATTCTTCCAGTACCAGAGCATTGGTCACTTTTAGAGCTATTATAACATCTCTCAAGGACAAATAATTAGACTCCAAAGTTTTGGCACCATTAGACCAAGCTGCAGGGTTTTTCCAACTGAATTCCTAAGACAATTTTCAGGGAACAGACAAGGGGGAAAATGACACCATTCTATTTCATCTAGTTCTAGTTACTGCTCTGATTGCTTAAAAGCCAAAACTGTTTTTACCCCAAGTTAAAAGCAAGTTTAAGAACCTAAGTCCCTCTCCAGAGTAGCATCAACTGTGTATACCGAGGAAGGTAAGACTTTCTGGAGCTGTCATTGTGGCTAGGCACGACAGAGCCCACTTGCAGCATCAGACGTCAGTCATCTCACAGGTGACTGCCAAATTTTATCTCACCCAAACCACCCAGTGGGATCTCACAGATCCCACTGCCAAATTTTATCTCACCCAAACCTGTACATAACTACATGTCTAAAATGTTACCACTCATTGAGTAGCATTGTATATTAAGGGCCTTCATCTCAGAATTTCCATTGACTAAAAATGTCTGTAGCCTTGTGGAGGAGACCCAGGTTTCCAGGATATCAGCTGGAGTCCCAGCTGAAATGATGATAATGATAGATTTCCCTGTCTCCTAAGTGGGGGTAAAATTTCCAAAATACTTTTTGGGAATCAGTACTGATCTTATAAGGCAAGGAGCGGAATGGAAGGGAAACATGTGAAACCAGGGTCTGCATTATTTCATTTCTCCCAGTTTCTTCTCAAGGAAATTCACCAAGAATGCTTACACCTACATGAGACTCTTCAATAAGGAGAACTTCATGGCTCTCTGGGGCTCTTAACATCCTCCCTCATCAGCATCATCAAGCCATCTGATTCTCCTACTGGGGAAATCCTGTCCATGGGCCTGGCTTTGCCAGGTGTGGAACCATATTCAGGGTGGTCATTGTTTATTGATTCAAGAGTCTACTTTCACACATCGGTATCAACCACAAACCATTGTATTCTTTTAAGTTGATTTGAGAGGAGAGGAGGGAGAGACAGAAAAAGAATGAGAGAGAGAGAGACAGAGAGAGAGAGAGAGAGAGAGAGAGAAATATCGATTTGTTGTCCCACTTATTTATGCATTCATTGGTGGCTTACCAGAGATTGAGCCCACAACCTTGACGTATCCGGGCGACACTAATCATCTGAACTACCCAGCCAGGCTCACCATTGTGTTTTATCTTGTGGTTTCTTCACCTCACCATACTGAAGCTATGTTTGGTCACAGAATCCTTAGTCATACACAGACTGTGCAATTCACCAAAAAATCACAGGTTCGTGAAGTTGACTTTGCTGAAGTTATGAGAACCAAGAATTTCTGAATTATTTCAGTAATCAACCAATATTATTTGTACCAGTAATGAATTTCTCTGAGTTCTTGTTTCCAAGCTTGATTATGTTAGTATATATACAATGCATATATAATGTCTTTTGTTCTTTTCCTATGACTATACTTGCTTATAAGCCTGGAAGACTACTGAACACTAATGCTCTTTTGTCACATGACTTTGGTTTGAAACTTTCTGATCTGGCAGATAAAGTTACACAAATGCAAGTTACACAAGTGCTTGTCTCAGGCTCTCCAACCAGTTGTTATAACAGAAGAGATGACCATAGAACGGCTCAATAGGAACTCAGCTATTTTTTAATTGAATTTATTTGTATGCCATTGGTTAACAAAACTATATAGGTTTAAGGTATACACTTCTACCATACATTATCTGTATATCGTACTGTGTGTTCATCACCCCAGGTCGTCTCCTTCCATCACCATTTATCCCCCTTGACCCTCTTCTACCTCCCCCGCCTCCTTTCCGCCTTGTAGTCACCAATACTGTGATCTGTGTCTATGAGTTTTTTCCCTCTAATCTCTTCACCTTTTTAGCTCATCTTCCAGCTTCCTTTCCCTCTATATCTGTGAGTCAGTTTCTATTTTATTTGCTAGTTTATTTTGTTCATTAGATTCCACATATAAGTGAAATCATAGGGTACTTGTCTTTCTTTGACTGGATTATCTCACTTAATAATACTCTCCAGATCCATCCATGCTGTCGCAAAAGGTAAGATTTCCTTCTTTTTTATAGCTGGGATCTCAGTGATTTTAAGTAAGCAGCCTGAGTACATTATCTGCCCACAAAAACACTTTTTGAAAAATCATATTGTTTCTTCTGGAGAGAGGCATCACTTCCTCTTGGCCATTCTATGTTCAGTACTTCTGTGAACTGTATACATTAAATAACCAACTAGATGTAACATTTGAGAGTCTAGAATGGATTATAATGTTATAGACAGTTAAGGATAATGTCAAGTTGCTTGGAATAATCCACCAAAAATGGTTTCTATGAAGATGCTTTGTAAACTATAAAGTTATTTGAGTAGACCCTTCCTTGAGAATCAGTCTTAATTCTTCAGAATTATACAGGTATAAATTCCTTTTAAAAATGACTCAACCTGCTCAGAGATAATTCTAGCCCTTTATGAAATAATCACAAGTATTCTCAACACATGGTTTTCCAGAAACTATTTCTGACAGTAGGTCTGAATTTAAGGAAGTTGTGGACAGGACCCTTATCTCAGCTGTCACCATCCTGCCTCATCACCTTCAAGCAAATGATCAAGCTACAAGGATAGTCAGGCTACTGGGATGTCTTAGGAGGATGTTGGAGGAGATTAGCCAATGAGATTCACCAAACTCTTCATCCTTCAATCTGTCACTCCAGGTTCAACCGTAGAAATTGGCTCTGATGCATCACTAATAAGGAAATAGCTCAAGACATGATCTGAGTACCTACATCTATACTTGGATGGGGACTTTGAGAGCAAGGACACACTCACATATTCTAGATATTGTGATGGCTGCAATACAATGTTTGCTTGCAAACAAAATAAGATGTAGTGTTTGTTAGGAGCAGTGGATCCAGTCCACGGTTGTTTCCTGACACAATAATTGAGGTCACAGAGGGTCCACAGTGTAATATAGGTCCCTGTAAGATGCTGTAGGGCCTTCACGTATATAAAGCAGTAATTCTTCTCTGGTCATGTGTTTGCTAAAATGGTGTATCTAGTAATCAGACCCACTATCGCCACGTAGAAATAGCTTCACAAGTTTTGTGGAGGATTGGTGAGATATGTGGGAAGTTATTAGATACAAGGAGGAGAATGTGGTGATTTAGTATTTTTTGGTGCTTTGATATTCTTGCTGAGGATATTTTTTAGGTTCACATAGTTGTCTAGAGAAGCTTTTGCTTATAAAAAGGTTGTTGTAGGAGACTTGCTTATCCCTTCTTATCTCCTCACACTTATATAGGATTTTCAGGTCCAGCTGTGCAGATAACATACTGCGGACCTGTAAACAGTAGCACTAAGAACAATATCAACTGTACCTACATCAGAAACCTCAGGATTCCCAGCAGTGTTAGTGATTGGAGGACCAAGAAACCGCAGTCCACTTGGTTAACTCTGTGGCCTCAGGAAAGCTATACGACAATAGCAGGCTTTAATGTCTACCTAAGTTGTGTGTTTGTGGATCCTGGGTGGGGAAAAACATCGCCTATTGATGTGAGAGAGGGGTGTCAAACTCATTTTCACCAGGAGCCACATCAGCCTTGTGGTTGCCTTCAAAGGGCCAAATATAATTTCAACTCCTTAACAGTTAAGGAGTAGTTACATTTATACAGTCCTAAAATTATTATGAGTTTGACACCCCTGATGTAAGGAATGAACTAGGGATGAATGGCTTTATCAATTAATTATGGTATAAATATGTGTAATTATGCTTATGAAACACTTTTTCCCATAGCTATTTTCTTTGCATGGATCTGTTGGCTTTCTAGGACTCTTATTTGTTTGGTGAAAGGAGGGAGACAAACAATAAACATGCCCTGGAATTGTCATCATTCCATGTCTTATTCTGTTTTGGGTGTTTTGATGGGAGAGTGGAGAGTCCAGGAGGGGGCTGGGCAGACATTAGGGCCCTGGCCAACTTTGGAGGAATCATCTCTCTGAACCATGAGTTGAAAGCATTTACAGGGGAGAAGAAGGCCTGGAATCCTTCTGTTGAGATATTTCCTTCCAACAGAAGACAATGTGTGCCAGTGCCAGAGACCAAAGTGATAATGAGAACCAGAGGTGGTAAAGGCACAAAGGGTTAGTGTATGGCAGGTGTGGAAGAGAAACCTGCCCATTGCACAGAGTCCAGGTGCTGCTGGGACATCACTCTGGGGCTCTCACTAATGGTGTTGGTGTCAGTCCCAGGTTCACCTGAGGATTTCATAGCAACACATGCTGGCTTGTTTCAAACTAAGCAGCCTGGAGGAGGTGTGAATTTTTAGAAAATGGGTAACTCCCTTCCCTTTTGGAACAATTTTTTTTTTCCTTAGAGTTTTGTATGACAGTTGGAGCCAATATGCTTATAAAGAGGTCTTATTAAACTTGATGGGACTTTGTTCTCATCACAAAAATTGGCCCACTTGGACACTTTTTGTGGCTGGAGGATCTCCTGGCTTAATTGTGCTCTGTAATTGGGGCTTCAGGCCTGATGCAATGTCTCTTGGTTTGCATTCAATTTCTTACAGAGAAGGGACTTGCTTTACAGCCACTCCCACAGAAACAAAGTTCCTTGTTCTTTTCCTTTCCACCCTCTCCCACCCTCATCCCTGTGCTCTTCCTTCCCACCCTCCAAATTCCCTCCAAGCATTGAAGGTCTTGAGGAAGAGAAGGGCAGGGGTGAAAAATTTGAAACTGCCCAAGATGGATAGTGGAAACACCATGCATAAATAAATTACAGCACAACCCCCAGATGAACAATGATTGTGTGGTTGAAGACCTGGCTGAATAAGTGTGTCAGGCACTGATTGGAAGCGTGATAAATGCAATGACCTAACAAAGGATTGACTTCTCCTGCAGACAGGCCCCTTTTAATGGATGGAAAGGGAGGAAGCTTCATTTAGAAGGGAAAGGCTGTTTGCTGTGCAGATATGACAAAGGGGAAGTAGACAACCATTGATTTACGTTTGGGAATGACAGTTGAAAAATTCAGCAATAATCATGACAAATGAGAAGGGATGCAGTCAGAGGAAAAACGCCAATACGTTAAGCCTGCAAAGAAATGCCAAGGTCACAGAGAAAGGTTCCCAAACTTCTGGTTTTGACAACCTTAATGGAAATAATAGAAAAGATGAGGGTTCGGGTTAAAAGAGATGACTTGGCATGAAGGGCTGCAGGTGCCTGGTAATTAGTGGTGAGTTTGGAGGGGGAGCATCAGGAAGTCCTCCTTACACCACTGGGAAGGCGTCTGTCCACAAGCGAGATGCTTCCTGCTACTGTCAGTCCTGCCCTCCTCTAGGAGCTTTGGAAAATCAAGCGAGCAATTTTAATGTCAGTAGCAACGGCAGGAAGGAGAACTGTGGGTTGGGTGTGCTTGTGTTTGACATGGGACATCAAATCAGAGGTTTTGCTCTGGCCTGCCTGGTGTGTCGCCTCCTTTATTTGTATTCTATTTATTTCATCTAAAAGACTAAGTGAGAAGGTGATGAGTTTTAGGTCATCTGCTTGGTTGAGTTCGGTAAGATATCTCCTGTTTATTTTCTATAACCTTTGTTTATAAGGCACCCAGTGTGTTGTCTTGTTTTGCTACACTCCAGTAAGAGAGACACACTCCAGAAAGTTCTACGTTTGAATGTGAGTAGGGGATTTTAAAATGTGTATACATGCATACGAAGGGGGATGGTGTGAAGAGGTTTAGAGGAGAGGCATGTGGCCTGGGACTCATCAGGTATAGGCTATTGTTACTGCTAACTCCCATGTGAATGCAGGCAAATTAATTCACTTCTTCAGCTCAGTATGCTAATCTTTACAATGGGGAAATCCCGAAGGATGAGGAAAATCATGGAGACCCTTTCCTGGTATGAAGTGAGGGTTCACTTCACTTTGAAGTGAATTTTGGTTGGTTCTCATCCAAATATTGTTCATGGACTTAAGCCCCCAATTACAAAAATGTATTTTATTTAGATCAAATGAAATTGTATAAAATTCTAATTCTGTTTATTGGAAAACTGTCATACTTAAATGGGGGGCAGGGAAGAAGTCCTAACACCACCAAAATAAGTGTATTGTAGAACTAGTTACCAATTCAGAGAAGGACAAAATATTCTCCAAGGGAATTCCTGAGATTCAGAAAACATGTGAACTATGGTTATATTTTTACTGAATTAATTGAAGACAGATAAATAATTTTTTAAAAGCCCTTATTTATCTAAAATAAAAATGCCAGGAAAAGCTTTGGCAAATGTATCTTAATTTGTGAATACTCCAGTCTAAGTGAAAAATGATTTTATTTACATCAACCAACTCCCTTTAGATAAGCCTTGAAGAGAAGTTATCTCATTAAAAAGAATGATCCATTTTGGAACCGAGCTGTGTTACAATTCCTTTTCTTAACCAAGTAGCTTCGGAGGTCTGTCCTGACAGGGTTAAACCCTAGTCCCATGTCACAAAGAGCATGTGGCTGTTTTCATTTGGATTGTCTGGGCACATGAAGGTTCACAATAAAACAGGTGCTATATTTAAAAACAGCGCCCCACCAGCTCAAACATGTGAATCATCAAGTCACCAGAAGCACTCCAACTTCCATCAGTTAAGACACCCTTTTAATTATAGAGATGAAAGAGGGAAGCACCGGATTATAAATGAGTTGAATCTAGTATTTGAGATAATCTTGGATCTGTGATGGTTTCTTATGGCTTCATATCTACCTGGGGCTGTGGAGCGGGGGCATAAGGAGAGATACCTCTTTAGATTAAACATTTTCTAATCAGCTTTATCACTCATATCTGAATTTATCTTATTGGAGGAAAATGCCAATATATTAGCAGGCATGTATGATACACAAGGTGACCCTACCAACTTAATGACATAATACATTATCCTTAATGAAGTCAATATCTTGTCTTTTAGCTGTCTGTCTATTGGGGCGATTAATTGCAGTGTCATTAAAGTTAGCTCTCTTTTCATTTGAGCTTGACAAGTCGCATAAAACTAATGTTCTTAGTTATCAGCTACTGGAATAGGATGGAGGATGGAGGAAATTGTAGGGCAAATAAGGGGGTACTGCTACAGCTAACTTGAAGGACTTTTTCCAATGACTGTTTTCTTAGGTCTCTCCTTACCCAGGCTTTCTTGTTAGTTGAAAATCAAGGCAAAGCTAGATAGCTCTTATTTAGACCTGGGTTTGGGGTGGAGAAAAGAGGAAACTGGTGAGAATTACACCCGATTTGGGAGACTTTGAGCTGTTTAGTAACAGGAGCTTGATTGCTGGAAGGATTTCTCCACTAAATAAATTTGCCAGGTTACCTCCTGAACCAATGTACGTGAGCTGATAGCTTGCAAGAGGATGTGATAAAGAATAGTTGAAACTCTGTTTTTATTTAGCTTTGACATTTTTAGAATTTAGTGGGCTCCTTGAAAGAAAGGAAGGATTGAAGGCAGAGAAAGAGATCTGCGTTCAAACTACACTTAGCAAATGATTCTAATAAACACCAGCTAATCATGGGCAATATGGGAGCAATAGCACCTGGTTGGTCCGCTGCTAATTGTGAAGTCAAAGAAAGCCTCACTCCCTGCCTTCCCCCTACCTCTGAAACTAGGAGACAGGATGGCTGTAATTTACAGTGTGTTATCTTTGTCTATAGTGGCAAGATGATATGAAGTAAATCAAGGTACGAGTAATGAAAGACTGAGAATTTATTCCTTGGAGCACACTTTAAAGTGTAGTATCTGTTATAGTGGCACTGCCTGAAGACCCTGAAATGAGACTTGGATGAAGGGCAATAAAGCAGCATAGAGGCTCATGTTAATGTTGTTTGTCTGAGGTTAGTAATTGGGTTCCACTGATGAGTTGTGTGAAGACAAAGTGAGAATCCCAGCTAGTATTGTAAATCTTACATTGTTGGAACAAGAAGCAATCCTAACAAATATTGATCCTCTCCGTGCCCAGAGGCGAGGAGGAAAGCAGTGAACTGCAGAGCACTGGCTCGTTTCAATAGCACCAATTACCTTAGTGAAACCAGCGCTCTGCATGAAATCCCAGGGTGGCCGCAAACCGTGAATTAGCCATGATTAGGCTTTTTAGATGGATTCCCCCCAACTCCCCATCCTTTCTCAAATCACACAGGCTTAGCATTCTGTCTCAATTATCCTTGTGGTCCTAAAAACATATTTTGTGGGAGCAATTCCTTCCAGTTATTAGAGGCCCTGGTCAGGTGTGGATGCCAGATACGAGTATATACATGGTTGGACACTGCCTTACACAAAGGGGCTGGACTGAATATGTTTGTGTTTGACCCTGGAAAGATGTCACTCTCCGCTTAGGATTTCCCTGCACAGCAGCAAATTTGGAGGCCCACACCCCACACAGAGTTTGGGTTTTGTTGCTCTTTGTTTGGTTTTATTCTCCCTATTTATGGTGAGCGTATGTCCTGAAGATCCCTTAGAGAGTTAATCTCCCAGGGAAAAAATGTATCTCAGTGTCTGTGTTTTGTGGGCCTGTCTTCCCATTCTCCATTTGTAATGTGAAGGTCTTCTAAAGATCTCTTCTCATCTTATTTGGATTTAGGGCTTCCTCCCTTAGAATCTTCTCTGAGTTCTTACTGGGAAGAATATGGGCCTACAGGAAGAGGGAGTATTGATAAAATTTGGAAAGGTCATATCTGATTTCTTTCCAAGAGGCAAGCGCTTTCTCTTAGCAACACTTGGTTCCAACCCTCTACACCATTACCTTTGGCTGTGAGTTCCCAGTAGTTACTCTCAGAGGGCAACCTGTAGGCTAGCTCTTGACTTTAGGCTGGGTTGGGAAGATGATATTTGGCCCTTGGGCTCCTGAGCCCCATGCTGTATCAGCTTTATTTATGCTACCCAGCCCAGTGTGGTTCTTTTCCTCTGTTGGGGAAAGAACCATTTCTGGGGGACCTCAGAGCATTGGTGTCTGATATGACACTGTGATAGATTTGTGCCAACACATGTGCCTTGAGGAAAAGAAAGGTAAAATCAGACAGAGAACAAGTGTTTGAATAAAGGGAACTATGCCCAGTTGAGGAATACGGAGTTTATATCCTAGTGGCAGAAGTGGTGGCGGTGATGAAATGTGAGCTAGCATGGGCAATTTCTGATGTAAACTGTAAAAAACATGAGCAACATACAGCTATTTGTATATGAAGTGGCTCTGGATGGAAAGGGGGCTTCTTTAACTAGGATGGTCTGAAAAGGCCTTTGTTCTCCTCACATTACACACCAGACATGGAACCGAATGTTCCCCCTTTAAACCTCTACCGAATAGATCTCATCTCTGTGCCTGTGCTCACACTGCTATGGGGAGATCTGAAATGCCTTGTACCCCACATGTCTAATTTCTGTTCATTGCCCAAGGCCCAGCTCAAAGACCATCTCTTCTGTGAAGCTATTCTGGTTCCCCAGCTAAATCTGAGTGTTTATACTCAGAGGCCCTGTGCAGCGTTCCATCCTTGGGGCTTTCTCTCTCATATCATAGTAGCTTGATCTACACAGTAGATGAGTAGATCTCATCTCCACTCCTTGCCTGTGGGACCCTAAATACAGGAACCATGTGTAGTTGAC
Source organism: Carollia perspicillata (assembly GCA_004027735.1). Lineage (NCBI taxonomy): Eukaryota > Metazoa > Chordata > Mammalia > Chiroptera > Phyllostomidae > Carollia > Carollia perspicillata. The sequence goes on along the minus strand of PVKM010000846.1, from coordinate 65,102 downwards.
ATCTTGTTCTTTATAGCACTTATACCTACTATGTATATGGTACATATAAGGTATCTGCCTCATACTTAATAGGCACATCATTAAGTATTAAGTGAAAAATTACAGGAAAGAGCTAGGAAAATTTATAGTATGTGTGTGGTGGTGGTGGGGGTGGGGCTTTCAAGACTGTCTGAAGTTTGATTTGATATATAGAAATGCTTTAGTGAAACACCAATTTATTGTTGTGTAGATATCTCCCTGAGTGGGTTTATTATATCTGAATGGATTGGTGATGTCTGCCTGCCTCTCCAGGCAATGAACACATTTTGGAGGGATTGTTAACTTGAAGGTTGTAATAAAATGTTTACCACTGTGAACAACTAGCATTGGTGTTTGCTAAGGGCGAACAAAAGCCAAAGTTGGTTTTATTGATGAAAATGATTTGACAACATTTAAAAAAATAATTGTTCTGTAAATACCAATAAGCTCATCAAATGCAAACTAGCTGCCTTATGATTTGGATGGAGCCCTTCACCACTGCCAGCCAGCCATGTACTCTGTGGGCCAGTTCCTGCTCTTCTGGACAAGGAAAGGGGAGTTGCCCACTGGCCTCCTGAGACACCTCTGAGGATTAAATAACTAATGACTGTAAAGTGCTCTGTGAAAAGAGAGTGCTCTATAAAGTGTTATTGTTGGTGCTGTTAAAAATGGAAAACGACTTTTAATTTAGAAAGAGAACACTCAGCGTCAGGAGTGGTAGTTGTAAAGCTTTTATCACCACTTTGCTTCATGGAGGTTCTTAGCTGTTGATGTTGGCACCATGGTTTGCTGTCCTAGGACTTCTCTTCCCTGCTCACAGGATTTAGAAGAGATGCCAACATCTCACTGGCATGGACCCATTCCGTTCCCTCTCTTGTGTCACAACCTCTTGGTCAGAGCTCTGACTTTATTGGCCTTGGATTGGCCTATCATTGATTGGCCTATCATTGATTGAAATGGGTGAGCAAGAATTTTTTCCTGAGAGTCAGCCAGCTGGAATGTAGAGTATCTTGTGACCTGGTGGCACCAGGAAGCCCCCTGGGTAGCTGCACAGACAACACACCACTCATAAAGGTTGGATACTTGTGACAGTCATGCCATACAGACAACAGCCTGTTCTCAGCAGACAGGCCCTCCTCCTGTTCCTTGAGAAACAGGACTCAACTTCTTTTCCATTTCAATGATGATATTCAGCTTATATTATAAATTTCTAATTTCACCAATTATTTCCTGGCTTCTTGTTCACATTCCACTTTTTCCGTGTCACATTTATGTGGTATGTAGTTGGGGGGCTTAAAATACATTGTTATACCTCTGCAGTCTGCATTATTATTTTATGCCTTATGCATTTTGTATGTAGTTTTTAATCACAGTGTGTAGAATTTACTTGGGCAAGTCCTCATTTAACATGCAGTGCTAGGAATGGGAAGGGGGCTTGCTAGTCTCCTTCTACTTCGGTTCCTCTGACTCCTTTGACATGCAACCCTCCCCAGGGACACACAGCCTGTTCAAGAAAGGAGCCCATAAACTCAGTATTTGTCATACAATGCAGTGATGTGTCTGCAGTTTTATGACTCTGCTAAGTGGTGAGTATTCATTTGTGCCACCTCACCCCAGATGCCCATCCAGCGGCTGAGCTGTTTATCATGCTCTCATCTCTTTCCCAAAGCCTGAACAAGGAGCTTGGGACCACTATAAACATGTTCCCTTTCATTAAAGAGGAAATTATTATCATATATTTTTGTAATAACCAATAACATTTCAAATTACTCACATTTATGGCTTATAATCAAGCTTACATTTAACCTCTAATTCTCAAGAAGGTGGTAATGATGGGCTTGTTAGTTAACCACTTAGGGGAAATTAAGGGTGGGTATAAAGCCACTTGACCTGTGATTACCCAGACAAGCAACTCATTTCTGAAGTCGAGATTATAAACACCATGCTTGGCCATGTTTAATTGGTAACAACTGAGGTTAAGTCTTCTTGGTTTTGTTATGATGCATTGGAGGATTTGGCCTTGGTCAACTTTTCACTGGTTAATGTGCTGAGTGATGAGAGACTGTACCCTGGGAATTCAGGTTCTGGATCTTTGTTCCTGAACCTGAATATCTGGGGCAATAGGGAGCAACACAGTTCATGGCTAGCACTTGAAGGCTCACAGAAGGCATTGCTCCACTCATCCCTGTATAAGGATGTGTTCTGATTATGGTCCTCAATAGTCTCCTGTTTGAAGTCCCATCATCTATGAGTCTGGGATGGTGCGGAGTATGAATTATCACGATGCCACGTGTCATGTGCTTAAATTAGCATTTGAGTTGACTTAGTTATTCAGAGGAGAAGTTCGTATAAAACAATGGGCCAGTTTGTGGTCAGAGCAGCATGGCCTGCCAGAAAGATCAGAATAGCTTCGAGGGAATGTGGTTCCAGGATGATTGTTCTTTAACTAGAGGATGTGGGTAAAGGGCTCTGAATTGGATGGCTTAGCAGGGTGTGTTTAGAAAAGAAAGTAATATAAGATAGAATTACTGGGTCCACTCTCATTTAACTGCTTTGAGGACTATACTTTAAAGCTGCTTTTAATTATTAAATCATCCTACCAGGAATCTTCTGTTTCACTCATTTTGATGCCAAGAGCCCTATAGATCTTCTCTTATTTAATCACCCCAGCAACCCTGTGATTGACTTACTATTTTCTCCATTTCACAGATGGAGGAAACAAAAGCTTAGAGAGCTTAAGTGACCTGCCCCAGGTCATACATCTCAAAGTTACACAGCCAGATAGAACTAGTTCTAATATCGAAATTCATGCTCTTCGATAAATACCTCTTACCAATATGTCATTAGAGGGAAAGATACCCAAAATAGGTGAATTTTCATGGACTTCCTGTCTGTCAAGTAACCAAGACTGTTAGTGATCTCCCATGATATATGGCCTGATACCTTGACTGCAATGTTATATTAGGTGGTATTGACATATTATCAATATTATCAATATTGATATTATCAATATCATATTAAACAAAGACATATATTATCAATATCATATTAAACAAATATGATAATATCATATTATCAATATCAAATTAAACAAAGACATTTCTGGATGATGTGCTATTAGAAATTATTTGTAGTTTTTAGTAGTAATGGATAAGAGATTGGCCATGGCATGGGAGAGTGGGGCTGAATGGAGCCTTAGGTTAGTTATCTAGCTCAAGGGTGGCAATCTCAATTCAATAACAGTTATTGAATGAGTATTTATTGAGGATCTGCTACATGCCAGGTATGATTATATGCTCTGATGTTTTACATATACTTACAGTATAACCAGCACATGACAGTGTTAAATTTTTGCTTTAAATCAATGTATCTCATTGAAAGAGGAAAAAATATTGCCTTTACATTTGATTGCATATTTGCCATTTCCATTGCTCTTTATTCTTTTCTATAGAACAGAAATTTCATGTAGTAATTTTTGTTTATAGCCTGAAGAATTCCTTTGAATTCTTTTAATCATTCAGTTTCTAGGCAATAAGTTCTCTATTTCAGTTTATCTGAAGTTAGCTTTATATTTCTTAGATTTTTAGAGTATATTTTCTTTATTTATCATTATTTTTTATTTTAATTGTTGTTCAAGTACAGTTTTTTGCCTTTTACTCCCATCCCAACCCAACTCTCCAGCCCTCCTCACCTCCCTCCTGTTTCCACCCCCCCCCCGCACTTGTTTTTGTCCACATGTCCTTTATACTTGTTCCTGAAAACCCTTTCCCCTGTTCCCTGGAATTCCCTCCCCTCTACCCTTTTGTCTCTAGAATTTTGGTTTGAATTTGTTCAGCATTTTAAAGAGGTCATTCCATTGTCTGTGGCCTCCATTGTTTCTCATGGGAAGTCAGTTGTCACTTTTAACCATTGTTCCCCTGTATGTATATAATATTATTTTTATTTTCTTTCTTGATTTTTTCTTTAACTTTGACTTTCAGAAGTTTGACAGTAATGTTTATAGGCATGTTTTTTTTTAATTATACTGCACGGGTTTCTGTAAGGTTCTTATATCTGTACATTTAAGTTCTTTTTAAATTTGTTTTTACTCAATTTGGGAATTTTTTGGGCCATTGATCTTCATATTTTTTCTGCCCCATCCTTTTCCTTTTCTTCTACAGATACTGTAGTTACATGTATGTTAGATCATTTAAAATTGTGTCACAGGTCACCAAGTTTCTGTTTATTGTTTTTTAAGATATTTTTTCCTCTCTCTTCCTAGTTAAATAATCTCTACTGATCTACTTTCAACATCACTGACATTTTTGTTTCTCATCTCCAGAATTTTGTTAAGGTCAAGTATATACTTTTTCATTTCAAATATTGGGCTCTTTAGTTTCAAAATTTTATTTTTTTGGATTTTTAAAATTTTTATTTCTCTGACAAAATTTCTTATCAATCCATCCAGTCATTCATTATAACCATCTTTTTCCTTAAGACCTTGGTCAGGCATGTTACAGCTACTTTAAAGTTCTTGTGAATTAATTCTGTAACCTGAGTCATGCAGGGTTACTGCCTAGTGATTTTTTAGAAAAATCTTGACTGTGGGTCATGGTTTTCTATTTGTTAGCTTGTCAGGTAATTTGTTACTGCAACCTGGGCATTGTGGGTGACACATTATATAGACTGATAGACTGTAGTTTCAGTTATTTAAAAACTAAAAATTACATATACACTTTTATTCTAGCAGGCAGGTAACTTGGCTGGACTCAAACTATAAATTGTCTCCCTGTGATAAACAGGAGCTAAGATCTCTGTTCAGCTCTTTCAGACTTCCAATTGTTATTTTTGACTCAGCTTCTTGTAATCTTCCCAGTCAATATGCAGTTCAGGGTCACCTAAGGATTCAGTTGTAAGTTTTCCTGCACATTTTCAATTTCACCCTTTGGTCTTCTTCCTTTCTGGGATGTCTCCTCACTTTCTAACTGCTCTATCAGTGGCAAATCCATCCCCTGACTCTTTCATCCACTAAGACTATGACTTTCTGCTTGTGTTTTAGCCACTCTGCCTTATAGACTTCTGTTAAGACACAACTTTCATCCAGTTTCTGCCTTTTTTCTGTTGCTTTCATCTAGTAGTTTTTAAAAAATATTTGCTCCAAAATTATGATATTATCATCCATGGGTCAGTTGGTCAAATATAAACTACTTTGCCATTGCAGGAAGCTGAAATTCAGATCTTCTTTCTTAGCAGAAGCCAGACATACAAATTATTTACATGAGATCCCTTGATTATTCATCGTAGGCAGCTACATTGATGTAAATATGCTGTATGCACATACGCACACATACCAATCATGTTTATGCATCATGTTGGGCCCCAGTGTTCAGATTTTGCACTAGAACTAGTGTTTCTGACTCAGCCAAGTTAATGTTCTTTTCTCTACATGCTGGAATAGACAACTTCTCAGATGCTATGACAGTGGGTAAAGTTTCCATGGGAGATATCACAGAGTAATCCTTATAGAGTGTGGGGAAGAAATGAAGCCAGCTGGGGAAAGAAGTGCCATGACAGGCACTTACTGTACTGTTTTCTTCTCGTCCACTTGGCCCGTGAAGTGGTTTTGGCACAGTGAGGATGAGCAGACTGGTGGGCTGAGTTCAGCTTGACTCAGATAATTCCTGTATTTAAGGTTGCCAATTCTCCTCTAGGCCTATGTGAGCTGTTTGATGTTCTATTCCAAAGCACTCTCATTCTGGAGAACTTTTTCCTGAACTCTATCTTGTCATCAGATGTCATCATGCCCCTGTTCAGGCACACATGGAGCATGTGGCTGCACCTGGGACCTTGGGATACTTCCCTTGTAAATGGCAGATTTAGGACCAGACAAGGAATTTGCACATCAGCCATAAATCCTGAGAAGGATAATGCCAGATTCATTTGGCTGCAGGCATGTGATTTGTGGGTGTGTTATAAAGGTCTCTGAACCTCTTAGAGGAATATGATGAGAGAAATATGGTTTGCCTGCCCATCCCAGTTTCTTACCGAGCTTTGGGTATACAATAAGTAGGCAGTTGGAAGCATTCTTAATTATTATCATTAAATATTTGGATTTCTAGGTCTGGTCCTTTCCAATTTCATAACACTAGTGATGTTACCTTTAACTCCAGTTTCCCTTTCTTGGGCTCCTTTCTTCTTCTTTGGTAGTTCCTTCCTGCCCTCTGAAGGCTTCTCATTTCCATGTGGTATTTGTCATTCTCCTTGGCCAAACATCCCCTCTCAGGAGAGTATCTGATGTCAGTGATAAAATTTCAGAACTGGAAGGAAGTTTCCAGGACTCTTCAACATCTTCATGTCACATAGGAGGAAATTGGGGCAGAGATGAGAAGGCAAGTTACCTGAAGTTACCATGTTAGGAGCAAGACAGGCTTGGAACTCTGTTTTTTAGACCCGTCCCAGTCCAGTACTTTTCCTCACTTCACTGTAGCATTTTATCTTTGATGGAAAACTGGAGCAGAATATTTTCTCTAGGGTAAAACTCCTGTCCACTTGAGTTAGATGAATCACCCTACATGTTCTTGCCCTGAATTCTGCTATTGTACTAGCTTGGACCATATGAAATTGCCAATATTTGACCAGTTTTGACCTACAAAAATGTCAGCCTCATATGAGTCAACCTAATACTTAGGATTTCACAAACACTACATGTAGATTTTAAAAGCCCAGGCCACCTGGTCTGTTTTGGGTGGTGATCATTGATTTGGGGGATCACTTGGCCCCGGTGACTGCAGCATGATGCTGTTAAGCTCAGTCATAGGTCACTCGGCTGTGCAGACTTCTGAGCATCTCTCTTCCCACTTCCTGGTTGGCAAGCCTCGCTCCAGGCAGCCACCTTAGCAGTCATATTCCACATGTGGCCGTGGACATGTATAGTGAGAGGAGGCTGATCTCCATTATTGACTGCTGTGCTGCATTGAAAGTAAAGTGGCCTTTGATGCTGATGGGCCTGACTTTCAGTCTTTGTTCCACTCTTTGTAGCTGGATAACCTTGGACTTAAGTTTTGAAGTTCTTTGATTTTTCATTTTTTATGTACTTAAATAAAAAATATTAAAAAATAATAAATACTTAATTTATCACTTAAATTGACTCCAAATTTAAATTGGCAGTAAAATGATTTCTTCATGATTTGTGAAAATTAAGTGATATAATACGCAAAAATGCTCAGACAGTTTTGGCGCTTAGTGAGGGCTCAATAAATAGATAATTTTAAACATGCATGCACACACACACACATATTGTGGTACCAGGCTGTAAAGCCAGTAATGTCACTTTTGACTCTGTACAGCACCTAGTACCAATTCACAGGTCTCTCCCCTTCCTGCAGATCAATTCTTAGCATTATAACTGGCTGTTTCAATGTTTTTGTTAAATGATTGGATCCTGTGGATGAAATTTATCTTCCCAGGTATATTGTATTTTCATTAATGACAGTGATATCTTCTGGGATTCCTTCTATTCCTATTTGATTGAAATAAGTAGGTGCATAAAACAAGTGTCTCTGTAGACATTTACACATCAACTCTATAATCTAGTGGAGGTGTTTGCATAATGGTGGTGTTTGCATAATGTTATACATTCTAGCCCCACGTTTAATTGTTGGTAATTGTGAGGGTTAAAGGTGGCTTCTCTCAAATTGTAGACTTGCTGTTAGAGTCTAACACTAGCAGTCTACAAGTCCTTTGGGGGGCTATGGTGCTTCCAATCATAGGTTATCAGGGCATTCCAGCCAGGTTCCTATTGCCCTGTGATCACACAGTACTCTGTTCCTGAGCAGGTTAAGAACTGATATCCCCATTATGTAGCATATAATGAAATGAACGTCATTAAGTACAAGGACAGGGCATATTAGTGGTATCTTTTACTATACAGTCTTCATTATGAAAGAACAGCTATTGCTAAAGTAGTCCCCATTTGATAGGTAGTGCGACATTGTTCATATGCTGTTGGCTCTGATTAAGGCTGGGATAATGCACAGTTCCTGCCTGTTATGTCCACCTGGAAATGAGGCAGACCAAGGTAAAACAGATGAGCATATGCTGGCAACAGATTAAAAGGACCAGTGTAAGTTCCATTAATAATTCTCATATTTAGGATTTGCTTCCTACTGTACTTACCGAATCTGTAACACTTAATCTCTTCTCTGCGAGGCCAGCTAAGAGAACCTTTTTCCCCTTCTTAGTGATAGGCCTGGATTTTCTGAGACAGAGCATTTGTCTGTCAGGGTGCATGGCTGCTGTGGTGATTTACTTGCCGTCAGATGATGTTGGTGTCCGGTTGGTGATATAGCCTTGCTGGATATGGGGAAATTTGTTACCTTTAGCTTTGACAGGAAGATAATTGCTGATGGTTAACAGAACTGAGCCAAATCCATTGGTTTTTCAGTAACACAAGCATAGGATTGGCTTTGAGAGCCCTGCTTTTCCCTCCATAAACTTCAATTCCAGGGCTTTTCTTTTTCTTTTTATTTATTTTTTTTTGTAGTGTGTATATACATGCATGTGTGTATCTTGATGGAAATGCACCAGATTCTTCTCTCTCTCTCTCTCTCTCTCTCTCTCTCTCTCTCTCTCTCTCTCACTGCTAACAGCATAATGGTGCAAGGACTGAGATAATGTTTGTTCATGTCACAAAGAAAAGACATTAGGGGAGAAAAATATTAGGGGGTATGTGTGTGTGTGACTGTGTGAGTGAGTGTGTGTAGGAGGGGTGTGCTAGGAAACCAGAGGCAGCTAGCCACTTACAAAAGAGGTTTATTATCAATTGGACATTGTTTTGTTAGCCACCTCTCCTGAGGATACATAAATCTGTACCTCCATCATGTGGCTTGTCAATTTCTCTTCACACTGTGCAATCAAGAGATTGGTTCGACAGTGCTTTGTAATATTTGAGTGTTGAGCGCTTCTCAATATGTCTTAAAAGCATGGGAGCAAGCTCAGAGTGTCCCAGGGGATTGAAATGTGCTTCACAAAGTATTGTTCAGGTTCTGGACTTGAGAGGCTGATGGGCTCACCCAGTTCTCCTGGAAGAGAGGGCTGGGGCCAGGTCATGGAGTATAATTTGGGGTGTCTGAAAGGAGTGTGGAGACTGGAATAGAGCTGTTCTTTAACCCTTCCTCTCTCATTCTCGGGCCATTATAGCGATGGGGTCCCAAGAAGCCCAGTGTTTTGATTCTCCTCTTTGGAGACCAGAATTGGGAGCTTAAGATGGTCTACCTTAGTGACTTGGCCGGCTTTGACTATGTCCCTATTTACTTCCAGGGAAGCTTACTTTCTGAGGAACTGTCTTTTGATCTGCAAATGCCGTTGAGTGTACCTCCCTTTTCTTCTGCTTTTTCGAGTTTCTAACCTGTCCCAAGATGTTGGGCAGAAGGCAGGAAGTGTGGATATTATCAAGACTCTTGCATATTGGTGTTAAGACTTTTTCTTGGCAACTGGTATACTTTTACTGAAAGCCTGGTGAACTGAAGTTCCCTTGGTTTTACAGAAGGTTTCCTGAATCGTGGTATCTGGAGGCAAAAGGAGCCCTTGCCAATATGCCGGGATTTGTAAGAGGAAGTAGATGTTGACCTCCCTGTTTAGCCACATGTGTGAACGACTGTATCCTTTGGATGCTGGGTTATCACCCTTCCTCATTCCTCACATCCATCCAGTCATCAAGCACTCATAAGCCTTTGCCAACAGAGTTATCATTGCTTGCCCCCTTCTCTTCCTTTCTATAGCAACTGTCCTCATGGTCATTCTCATCAGTTCTTTCCTTGACTTTTGTAATGGTATCTCAGCTGGTTTGTACCTTTAGTGTCCCTTCCTTGGAACACATCCTACTGATTGGTTTAGTAATTACCTTTCTAAGACACCGATCTGGTCTCAGTGTCTTACTCAGAGTCCTCACAGAAATTTACTGTGTATCTCCTACGACCTTGTTTGCTCTGGGCTCCCTTTTCCTTCTAGACTACCGGTATATATGTTTTGAGGGCTAAGTCAATATTCTGTGTTTGTCCTCCTGAGATGTTCATTTCTCTCATCCCTGCACATTAAATTCCCTTATCATTCATTGTCCTAGTTCTCCTAAATGAAATGAAGTCCTCTTTGGAGACCACTTGTTATTACTAACAATACTATTTGCTGTACACTCACATCTCTGTTGCTTACTAAGGTGGTGAACCACCTCAAAAGCCACAGACGGATCTTACTCTACTCTGCCTTTCCACTACTGGGACTGCCCTTGCACTCAGTGATCACTCAGTAACATTTAGTGAGTGAACGAATGAAGTTAGAGTTTAGTGATGGCCTTGATAGATAACTCCTGAATTGTTTACTGCAAATGTATCGTAAATTCTAATGAATTATTTAAGTTAGCTTTTTATGGAGAAGCTACTGTGTATATGTGTGTTTCACCTAGGAACAGGGAAAATGATTTATGCATCACCAAAGGCAAATACCACCGAATCAGTCAAAGCATCCTCTCTCTGTGAGGCCTGATAGTGTCTGTGAATTTTCCTCAACGTATCACTCCCGGAAGCTGTTACCCATCATTTGGAGTTAGCTTTGGAAGTGAAACTTCTCTGCCATCCCTGGTTCAGTTATGGTGAGAGGTCCTGAGAAGGCTGACATTGTCCTTCCTTAAGGGTACTTATAGTTCACCGAAGAGATTAAGTAAATATTTTTGAAGTACTTAGTATGCGGAACATTTACGTAATGATACAAGACACTAAATGATTCAGAGCTAAAGGAGTATGTGAGAGTGCAGACAGTAAGTACCAGGGGAACTTGCAAAGTGGGAGAGCACGCAGAGCCATTGCGACCAGAGAAAACCTCCTGGAAGAAGCGGGTCTTGTGTAAGGGCCAGAGGAGGCGGGAGGACAGCCTGAGGCAGGGGGAGAAACGCACTGCAGCTACTCAGAGGAGACAAACTGAAGAGAGAAGAGCTCTGTGTTCTTTTTTCTTGGTCGGTTAACCTCTAGCAGTGGAGAGGCCCTGGGACACTACGGGAGCATTCCTTTGACTTAAGAGGTGGTGCTTACTACTGGATAATCCCTTTTAAAATTTTTACTATGAGCAACCATGAAAAAAAAAAACATCATTCTTGAAGTCTGCCTTTAACCCCAGATCATCTTTTCCTATTTATACTCTCTGGGCAGTGAAAAACTGGAATATTTCTGTGTTTGTTCTGATCTCCATGGGTAACCTCTCTTCCCGCATGATAAATACACATTTGAAAATATTGATTTGCTGCTACCCCTTTGAAAAGCTGAAGAAGGCTGACCTCTGCCTCGGCATTCTCAGACTTGAGTTTTTTTAGACTGACCAGTTGACCCCTGCAAAGGCTGTGAAACGTTACCTGCGGTCCTGGATGGCCTTTCTGGAGAACTGAGGATGGGGTGGTAGCAGCTTGGCAAATGTCTGAAAAGAGGTCCTTTTAATAAAATGTTGTATGTCCATGGCTCAAATCTAATAACTTTTGAATAGCTTCTAGGAAGGGAGAAATCTCCATTGTAGAGTCTGAGAGAGTCACCCCACGGGAAGTGCCATTTTCCAGCCGCGTGTCAGACACCCTGGGTCCCCCAGGCCCGGAGCGCAGGACGGCATGCTGTGCCTTGAAGTTTGCTTCTTCCCTCCTGGCTGCCCCCACCCCACTGATTGCTCCTCGTTTTATTTTCTTTCCTTGGTTTTACCACGGTGTGACCTCGTGTTGTATTTTTTCTGAATGACAATGAAAGTAATTGAAAATATTGATTGGCAGTACAGTTAAGTTGTCAACACAACCATTTAATTTGTCAGGAGGACTTGTTAAATTGTCAAAAATCATATAAAAAACTCCTTCAGTCACTGATGATATACATTAGAGATGTTCATGAATCAAATGGGCCATTTTGGAGATAAGTATTGAAGAAAAAGTCTGAAATGGTTTTCTTCAGATCCATTTGTGTTCTCTCTTTTTCTTTCTTATTTTACACTTTCTCCCTCTCTCCGATTACACATTGCAAAGAATACAAGAATGGTTTTGGCAAGACCAGGTAAGTGAGGGATACTTTGTCGCATGGAGGCCTCACCAAGTCCATCGGATAGCACAATAAAGATCATTTTATAGTGATTCAGTTAGAATATTCTGAGTCAAAGTTATTAATTAAAACCAAAGACTTTTTTTTTCCTTTTGTGTGATATTTAAAATATGGATCTTGAGAAGTTTTTTTAAATAGGAATCATCTTTTAGGGTTCTCTATGAGGGTGGTAGGCAATATCCAGCTTCCTGTTCAAATACTTGGGACACTGCTATAACCTTCCTGTGTTGATACTGTCGGGCCTTTTTTCCTGAAGGGCCTTTGTTCCCAAATGAAATTGAAATTAGCTTTATTTAGATGAATTTAAGAATGGTGCTGTCTGCTATGCATTGGTCCAAATGAGTCAGGTTATTCTTGATATTATTAGTCTTTAGCTCTACTTAATATAATAGCATATTAGGGCTCAGAAATCCAACTTGATCTAGCATAATGAAATAAAGGACTTTATTGGAAGGCTACTCACGTCACTCCCATCATTCACAGAAAGGCTAGTGTGGTGGGGAGAATTCTAAAAGGGTCCCCAAGCGTTCCTTACCCCTTATTCCTGAAGAATTATAAATATGGTATCACTGCCATGATTGTGCTATGCTGTAACAGACCTTAAAAAGGTGAAGATTATCCAGGTGGCCCTAATCGAGTCACATGGTCCTTAAAAGAATACAGCTTACTTAAACTGGTGGAGGAAGAGAACAGCATAGATGTTCGAAGCCGGAGAGGGATTTGGCATGCCATTACTGGCTTGATGATGGAGGGTCTCTTGTGAAAAAGTATTTGGCAGCCTCCAGAAGCAGAAAGTGGGTCCTAACAGCTGGCCAGGAAGGAATCAGAGCCATCAAATCTATAGCTGCAAGGAACTGGATTTTGCCAGCAACCTGAGTAAGCTTTAAAAATGTTTCTTTTTTTCTCCTGGAGCCTCTGGATAAGAGTTTAGCCTGACCAGCCCCTTGATTTTGGCCCATGATGCTTTGAGTGTGGAACTCAGCTAGGGCTGTGGCAGATGAATGTTGTCCTAGGATTGGAGTCAGGCATCCAATTATGTGGGCAGAAGCCAAAGTACATCCTTTCGTGATAGGCACCCCCTGCCCTAAGCTCATGCCTAGCCTCAAAAAAGGGAATGTAGTTCTGGAAAGATGGTACAACAAATGCCTACCGGAAGCAACTCTGAATTTTATGTTGCTAAGATGCATGTTTTTTCACATTTCAACATCACTGAGAAGGATGAATCCTTCCGAGTCATGGTGTCTTATGAAAGAAAGCTGTGACTACAGTGTACTTGCCTTTGCCCATGCTGCGGCAGCCGTGGCAGCTATCTTGGTGACTTCTCTAAACTGTAACTCCTAGGGTTTCAGTCAACAAAGCACTGAGGGAGCACTTGAGGGAAGACTTTAAGTCTGGTTAGTTTTTGAAAGTCTTCTATTGACATTTCCTAGTAAGACGGAGAACGTGCTGCCATTATCCAAACTTGCAGAACACATGTCAGTAGCTGTGTCAGACACACTCTTGACTGACAAAGAAGGTGATATTTTGCATGGAAAACACAAACCTCAATAAACTCTGAGTTGAAAATTGATTTTGAAGAGTCAGGCAATGAGTGGAACAATTTTTTGAAATAGTTTTTCTCATGGATTTCACTTATGTATGGATGTTTTTATAAATGCTCATGAGTGATAAAAATCTATGTCTAAATTAGTCTAAAAGAACTATTTTAATAAGTATAAAATAAAAATTCAAGGCAATTGAGAAGCATTATGTTTCAGTTTAACAGCTTTGTTTTTCTCAGTGGTACATAAAATCATGGAATATTAAAATCAATGGCACATTAAATTCAAGTAATTTTAAATAAAACATTTCTGTGTATTACACAGTTACAAGATAGGGATATTTTACTTGGCAAAGTAGAGATCTCCACTTTGAGATTTACTTGTCTGTGATGGGCTGCAGACACTGGTGCCATTTTAAATTCAATGTTGCTAAGGTGATTCTTGATTAGCATCTAGGAGAATAGGTTGAGGGCTTGATGAAGATTAAAATTATGACAATTGTGTATCTCAGCCTCTACATTCTACAAATGTTTCAACTGGAATTTATATTTAGACAGGAATGGCCTGAGAGTTCAGGGATCTGAACCAAAAGTGGTTAGAGTAGGTGCCCTTGGTATTTGTAATGTGGCTAGACATTTGTTTCTGGCCAGACTTGGTATTTCACCATTGCAGGAAAAAAACCCAACAACAACAATAACAACACAGGAGGCCACATTCTCACAGCATCTGTGTCATTAACTAGCTGTGAGACCTTGGTCTCAGCATTCACCTGCCTTGAGGTATTGTATTTTTGCATCTGTATAATGGGAGCACTAAGCCATAGCTCTCAAATGTTGCTTGCAGTTGTTTTGTTTTCACAAGACTTCTCCAGTGTCTCCCTTATTACATTGGTTTGTTTTCCCATTCTGTATAAGTAGGCTCATATTTTTTGAGTGCCTGTTGCTTGCTGAGCCCTGTGCTGAGCTGTGTGTGGGAGATAAGATAAGGATGTGATCCTTACTCTCAGGGAGCTTACACTTTCATTCAAGAGCAAGGAGAGAGATCTGAAAAGGGAATAATTTAACAAATATGTGAGTAGCTAGCAGAATGAACATTGGGGACTGTTAGGAACTACAACATTCTAGAGAAGGGTTTGCTTTGTTTAGCAAGGAACAAGCTGGAAGGTAAGGGATAAATGGTCTTTGAACTTAAATAAATCAGGAATGCTTATTGTGTTTGTCTGTTAGGTTATCCGAATCGCCTCTCATTTGTCATCATTCTGGGCATTTAAATGGTGTCAGTTGTGAAACACATAAGGACCTTTAGGGCGGCCCTTTTCCTCTGGGCTTTGGTCAGAGGCCCCTCAAGGTCAAAATAGATATTCAATGTCTGAGTCCCCTTTCTCCCACCACCATCAGACAAGTCTAGACTCTGCAGCCAGGACCTGGGTCACTGCCGTAACCAGTTCAGGGTTATTTAGTACCTCTAGTCTTTCTGCTCTCTGAGGTCATTTAGGGACCCAGGCTCCTTCTACCTGGTTACCCTGCCATTCTTTAACAAGTTGGCCTTGTCTTTATGGCCAAATGTGGCCCACCAACACCATATATGTGTTTCATTCCATCAGAAGAGGAGAAGCAGCATGAAGCATGACCAGGTTCCTTTTTCAGGATACGGCATCAACTCTGCACACAGCACTGTACTGATATTCCATTAGCTCGACCTTAGTCACAGGGCATCTCTGAGCTGAGGAATAGGTGGGAGATGTAGTATGTAGCTGGGCTACCAGGTACCCTGCTACAATTAAAAGGGAATTCTATTTCTGACAGGATGAAGAGGGGAAGCGTGCCACGGATAGTCAGCAGTCTGCCACAACTGCTGTCATTGAAATCTTTGCTTTTTTGCTTTTCCTTCCACTGACCAGTGAGCTCCTTGCAGCCAGCATTCATTCTTCTCATGTTTATGACCCCAATGTTTACATTAGAACTTAGTACACAATAGATGGTTAAAAAGTATTTGCTAAATGAACAACTCAGTGAATAAATGAAAAAATGGGTTGGTGATAGCATGCACAGTTTGGGGCCCTTCTTTCTTTTGTGCCCCAAGCAATAGTCTTGGTATTTGTGCACATTTAACTAATAGTTGAGTGGACTGTGCTGAGTTCAGCCTCTGAGGCGACGCTTGGCTACACCTGCCACGCAGTCTTTGAACCCAGGACTGGCGGAGATGGAGGAATATTTCATTAATCCTTGCACCATTTAGCCTCCTTATCGAATGGCCCAGGCCTATTCTTTGTTATGGACAACAATGAAGGGTGCCTTTAAGAAATCTCCAGTGAGTACCGAGGCATTGCAGATTAGGTCAGTAGACTGCTGCTAGGTTGAGCATGATGGATGAGCAGGAGAATGAGTTTCTGCTGCACGGTATTGTGAAATCTTTTCATTGTCACCAACGGGCCTATGAGGAACTGATGAATGAGGGAGCAAGTGTCAGAAACGCCCTTCCTTGCCCCAGTACAGTTTTAATATCTCCCTGAGCTACAGGATGAGTATTGATAAAAGTAAAGTTTAAAAATAGCCACAGAGTGATGGGTAGCCATGATTTAAGGAGAACAGCAGTGGGGTTAGAGAGGGTTCATTTTCCTGAAAGTGCATGAGAGGGAGGGAGGGAGGGAGGGAGGGAGAGAGGGAGAGAGAGAGAGAGACAGAGAGAGAGAGAGAGA